>CAMXCT020001791.1:437157-534657 GCA_947184155.2 Cladocopium goreaui
ATTCTATCTGGCATTCTATTTGGCATTCTATCTGGCATATCTTCTGGCATATCTTCTGACATTCTGTCTGACATTCTTTCTAACTTTCTTCTGCACATTCTTTGTCCCATATCTTCCTACATGAGGTCCGGCAGGGAACACTGGGCGTGGATGGTCGTGGTTGAGGTCCGGCAGGGAACACTGGGCGAGGATGGTCGTGGTTGAGGTCCGGCGGGGAACATTGGGCGTGGATGGTCGTGGTTGAGGTCCGGCAGGGAACCCTGGGCGTGGATGGTCGTGGTTGAGGTCCGGCAGGGAACACTGGGCGTGGATGGTCGTGGTTGAGGTCCGGCAGGGCACACTGACATGGATCGCAGTGGAGCAGGAGGAGGACGAGGAGGACGAGGAGGACGACGAGGAGGAGGAGAGGAGGAGGAGAGGAGGAGGAGAGGAGGACGAGGCAGGAGGAGGAGGAGGCAACTGACATAAAATCTAACAACCCTCACCTGGCAGGTGGGGAAATACAACGCCCATGACTGGGAATGGTAACCATAACACCTTTAAAAATGGTGATGACTGGGGGATGGTTTATGACATTGTTTTACCCACAGTATATGGCTGAATAGCTTGACATGATTTAACTTGTTTGGAAGGTTTAAGCATCGACAAACTGGTGGCTAAAAAACCAGCAAACATGGGGGGAGAATGGTGGTGCAAGTGCGTAACATTCAAATATTGAAATCATTTCGTGGACGTATTACCCTTTGGTTATTCAGCATAGCTATGGAACATTATTTACGGATGATTTATGATGATTTGGCAGTGTGTCAAAACCTTGTACCCCTGGTGAACATCAAAATAGCTGGTAAATGGATGTTCATCCCATTAAAAATGGTATTAATAGGTATTGATCCATACCCATTTACCGAAGAAAAACTGGTGATTGTCCATGGCTATGTAAAATTACTGGGGGGGGGCTTGATGGGACTGACATCGGAACATGTCTGGATCTCACCGAGGTGTCCAGCTAGAAAATCATCTAAAATCATCGATCAATGGATTGCTTTTAGGGAAAATCTCAACCGGAAACCATGGTTATTACCATCAAAAAGAAAGGGGGTTTTTTCCTGTACATTTTCCCATCATCCAATTCTATGAATCTATGGAGATTTCCCAGCCATGTCCAGCTCTCGCCTATTTTCACCTGTGCATTCCAGTTTTGATGCAGTGGATTTTTTTCCAGTATCATCCCGATGCAGTGCTTGGATTGAAAGAACAAGTCAAGGGACACGGGAAGAAAGCTTTCTGGAAAACATCTGGGGCATCATCTTCCATTTTTGGGAAACAATCTTTCCCCAATCCTCCAGCATAGTCCAGGTGGCCCTTCTTGCAGCGCAAAGTCAGAGACATGCTCTTCCAGATTTCCCACATATTCCCGATATGCCGCATACCTCAGGGCTGCTCCACACACCCCAGCTATGTTTGGGGGGTAAATGGTCTAATGAAAAGGGGAAATGGCTTGGAGCAGCCATGTACCTGCGACACATTTTCGCCAATGTCCGGGGGCTGGGCAAACATTTGGGGATGGGCCCGATATGGGTCAAATTGGGTACCCCCAGCATTTGGTAGTGAAGAGGACTTGGTAATTGGTTTCAAAATGGGTACCTCAATCGTTGCTGGTACTGAAACATGACCAATTAACTGTGATCCCCTAGGTCTGAAATGGTGACCAGCGTTTTTGAAGGCTCCGTCGCGGTACGGGATGGAATTGATTGGGTCAACAGGACAGAAACAAGGAGAAATTGCACCAAATGAAGGAAATTCAGCTCCTCATACCCCAAAAAAAAACTCGTGCCTCCCAAACAGTCTCAAAGCTGGGTATCTTAAAATGTTGCACCCTCCATCCCCATGGTTCATCTTACATCAACCAAAGATTGCCATTGGATGCTGAAATCCAAGGTCACCCAAGGCCAGCCAAGGCCACCCAAGGCCACCCCAGTGCCCCGAGCTACTGCTCATGCGTCTCACCCTGCTGAACCAGCTCCCGATGGTCTTGGTCGAACATCGGAAGGAACCTGGCCATTGGGAGCCGCAACTTGGTCGTCATAATTTCTCTCTCTCCATCGCCATCTCGGGAGATTGGTCGTAGGCATCTGAGATTTTTTAGGACTCTCTTTTGGCTGCACATCAATGTAGGATATTTTGGGGTGGTGCTGAATCCTTCATGTTTGTCGGTTTAACATGGTTTAATATGGTTTAATCATGTTTCATCTGCTTTTTGGGGGTCGGTTAGACCGTTGGACCTGTGAACTTTGAAGTGGAAGGCAAGCCACGCGACGCGACCACCTCACGAAGTTGGATTTGTATCACTGTAATATCACTGCTGTATATATTAACCAATATTAACATATATTAACCATAGATTCATGTTCAAATATCAGTCAATATCCAGAGTGTTACTCCGAGTTCCCCTCGTGGGCAAGGCGACTCGGTTCCCTGAAAGTGAATCTATGTGAATGTGGTAGTCCGAAATCCTGATTCTCAACTTGGCTTTGGTCAAAGTCATTTCAAAAACACGCCAGTTTTTTGTTCAGCCACAAGTGGTGGAGATCAATGGAGGCTGGAGACATCTCAAAAAAAATCCATGTCCCCTTCAGCACAGTGAACTCCCAAAATCGTCAATACAGGGTGCTAAGGTCACCTTGTTTGCCACAACTTCGCTGCTTGATGTTGGTGCCATCCACCAATTGCCATCGAATTGGTGGTCGATGATCTTCGATGAATTTCCCGCGAAACTAAGTAACACTATCTCAAACCATCCAGTTTTCATAGATGCTCGTGGATTTTCATTCACTTGGGTTTGGGTGTCCTTTTTCATACTTTCCCACGAAGAGACAGTCCCTAAAGGCGGCAAAAACTCATCTCGATGCGACCGGTCACCGTGCCTCTGGAAGAGGGGGTCCATGTCTTCGTTGAGCGTCTTCATGGCCTGGGGATGAGGTTTTTGAACCCAAAGATCTGCAGATTTTCAAGCGACAAAAACTTGGGATATCTTGGGATTTACATGGATTTACCATATTTTCCCCACCAAACACTGGGATTGGACAAGGCAAAGTTGGGAAAATATGGACTTCCCTGGATTTGTTGGGAAATCTACGGGACACCATGGTTTTTTTTCCCAATATAGGGTTTTATTATGGATCTGGATAAGTCATCATGAATCACGGTGTATTGAAATTAAAATTTTACGGATCTGAAATCTGAGTATGATTCCTCTTATTGACCATCATTCCAGTGACGTCACGAAGTGAGGTCGTTATTGTAATTGTAATCTATCCAGAACGGATTCATGTAAAGGGGAAAATCTACAGGAAAATATGAGTCCGTAAGATTCTTCACCCCCGAACGCCCTGGTTTCAAAGTTGGGGATTCAACCAACCCGCGTTTCGAGCACCCCCGTAATGAAGCCCAAAGGGCTGTCCTGCGAGATTTCTGGGATGCCCTTGAAGGCCAATTCTAAGGAAAACATACGGATAAACAATGATCAACCAGGTCAGGGGACTTTAGGTTCGTGGGGCTTTATGCTTTTTGGAACATCCCACACAAAAGTCTAGGAATCGATACCACAGACCTTCCACCACGATTTTTTTGCCCAAATGCGAAGGCGCAAAAACGATGGGCCAGAGTCTCTTGTGGTTCCTGACGGGTACCGGGTACCCTTCTGATCTTTGAGCTGCTTGGTAGCATTTTCAAGGGCTTCCCTTTGATGGGACTTCCATTCCCGTGGTAGTAGGATGGATGGCTTGTTGCCACTCGGTCCCATTTTGCGCATTTTTGGGGGCCCTTGAAAATGCTAGTCAGAACATGGGTCTATTGGTCTATCCAACCCCATTGCAGTATCTATGGGAGAAGCCCTGCACCGAAAAATCTGGATTCCAAAAGCAGAACAAAAACCCCAACCTGGTTATATAAACAGTATGTCGTCGAGACTTGGGGGGGAGTTCCAGTTAGAATAACCATGTTTATAGAGATCGAATATCCTAATTTATGGGAGTTAAAATCAGTGTTATATAAATTGTATAATAACACATATATATATATGTGTGTGTGTGTGTGACCCATGTATAATTTCAACTGCACCCCAAGTACTGGTTTTCTTGCTTGAGGCCAACCCCGGATTCAGCAACCCCAACTGAGTACGGGGGACTGTTACAAGGGAACACATGGAACACCCCTTTCAACCAAGGGTTGATTATCCGGTTTCCGATGCAGTACCCCGTGGTAAAATCACACTCTCTTAGCCTTACTGCTGCTGCTTACATCCTCGATCATGCTGGGATAAAAATCCAGCAGTACTAAGGTTTTTTTGGACGGTTTACAGGATAAATTCCATGCAAAAATCATATGTATTGTCATATGTTTGAGCTTTGGGATCAAACAAATAGCATATTAGAATATGTTAGATACGCAGCTGCACACGTGTGCATGATACATGAATTGCTAAAATATAATAAATAATAATATCACAAATGATAAGTATAATAATATATATACACGATATTATCTTCTGTTTTGTAAAATATATAGTATATAATTTAATATAGTATGATAAAATATAATATTATATTATTCGAGGAAGTGCATCTGACACACACACACACACGCATGTTATACACACACACCACACATATTCCAAGCATTCCCATATAATGTTTACAGTATCTCAAATAGAGCCAACCAGCTCTTGTTGCATCGCGGTCTCGCAGTTGCACCTCCTCATCGTCAGGTCCCGCCAAAGCGAACATCATGGATGATTTTCTGGATATCTATGATGGATAATGGTGGAAAATGTTCGTAGATAATGGTGGATGATACTCCTTTTGTTTACACATGATTTTCATGATACCTGTTTTTTATGTGGATAATTTAGATCATGGTACAGTTGTTTACTGGCAGTCCGGTGGATCATGGTCTATCCGTCCCGGGAGTTGACACTACCTGCACCCCCCTGCAGGATGACGCTTCTGTTTCCCTGTTTTCGGAGCCCTGAACATCACGACTGCCAAGGCGAAACAACAGAAAGTCGTTTAAGGAATACAATAATATGACCTAGATTGTTCCCCCAACTATAATGAATATAACATATATAATAATATAATAATATATAATATAATATAATATAATATAATATATAATATAATAATATATAATATAATATAATATAATATAATATAGTATTACCGGCGCAAGCAGACCATCACTTCTGGATTTGAAGTCACCACCCTACCATCACTTAGCTAATGGGCCCTTCTTGGGATTATTTCCGGACCACTAGCTCTAATGGGAGGGGATTAACCTACGGGGTCAGTCTCACCCTGCATCGCTGCATTATGTTGTCTATTTGGGATGGTAGTTGGGTACCAGAGTTTGGAACCACAGACACAAAAGGGTAAAACAATGCATGCATAGATTTCTTAAGTCTTTTGGAGGTTCTTCACTAGATTACAGTCTTGTTGATGACCATTGATGAAGGAAGACTTCTTCCTTCATCGGTCGCAAGACTCGAAGGGGTTTCTATGTGTTGCTCCAGAGTTTTGCCACATCATGCCACATCGCTTCTAATTTCCCAAACACCACGGTAAATCAGCATGGCAAAATGCAAACTGCAATGGGCCCCGGCGGTTTATGACGAGATCTTTTCCTATGCTTATGCTTCTGAGAGATGCTTCTGACAACCTCGCATCTCCATTTCGGTGTTGAAACATGTTTCTAGGATTTTGAAGTAGCCATCCCTTGTGGAAAGGGACATAGTAGCTTGTAGCAACTGAGTAACTAGCCTTAAGCAAACTAGATTTTACATTTTTTTTAACAAAAACACCCAGTGTGTTGATCATATGACCCAAATCATGTGATCCATACCGATGTGCCAAAACCGGCAGGAGCAACGAGGATAAGACCCATGCCTTTGCTTCCTCTTCCGGTGAGCCCAAGTTAATGCCCATCCGAACCATGGCGGCATCTTTGGGCATGGCTGCCGCGCCGCTGCACGTAGGGCTTCGGGCTGTAGATGAACAGCGCGCCCGTTGTGGGTGAACAGGTGTGACTTGAGTCCATCCGAGCTGAAGATGGTGAAGTATGTGAAGTCCATAGGGACATTCCTAGTATGAAATGTCTTTCTCTGGCAGCTCATAGGGTGATTTTCCCGCTTGCTATCTCGACGGTATCTCTAGATGGAAAGCTGAAACCATGCAGGATGGCAGCCTCGAAGCCTTCAAGTGTCGGCGGCACCCGATTGCAGCGTTTCATGGTCTTCAACTTCATCATGTTGAAACCATCCAGAGAATGGATGCCATGTAAACTAACATAATTATATAAACTGTTTGAGCGACCCAAAAGATCTGATTGTCAAC
Organism: Cladocopium goreaui; assembly: GCA_947184155.2. Classification (NCBI taxonomy): domain Eukaryota; class Dinophyceae; order Suessiales; family Symbiodiniaceae; genus Cladocopium; species Cladocopium goreaui. Next base: position 443,547 of record CAMXCT020001791.1, read on the forward strand.
CATGTGGCTATGGCTCAAAAGTCTTCAAAATCTTTTGTCCATGGCATTCCATGGTCCGTTTTCTTACGGGTGCTGATCGCATGGAATGGAGGAAGGGAACGACTATTACAGTAATGCTCACTAGGGTCTGGAGGTCATTCCCTACTTAGCACCAGTAAGTTTTTGGGACGATCTCCATCTAGAGCACGAGGTTTGAATGCCGCAAGTGGTCATCACCCACCGAAGTGTCACCGATTTGGTTTCTAAAAGTCACCAAAGCACTAATCTCATGACCTCTGTGTATCGTAAGCGTTTTTCGTTACTGTCCCACATGGCCATGGGTCAAAACATGTCAAAACCTACAGTACCATTTTGTGGATGATTTCCCCCTATTACAGCCTCGCGCGAACGCAAATTTCTTGGTTCCGACATGGAAGCTGTAGTGCATGGCAAGGGTGACACCGGTCTATAATAGTCGGGTACCTGGGAACAGCCGCATCCCTCAATTCAATTCCACTTCCCTTGCATTGCGCAGAGCTTCTTCTTCTTGCAGAAGCCTCTGACGCCTGAAGAAGAAAACAGCAACACCACCTATGAGGGCCAAGATGAGCAAGATCAAGATCACAGTCCCAGCACCCATTCCTCCTTGGCGCAGGTGTTGGCACCGGTGTTGGCGCAGGTGTTGGCACCGGTGTTGGCGCTGGTGTTGGCGCCGGTGCTGGTGCGGGTGTTGGCGCTGGTGTTGGTGCCGGTGTTGGTGCCGGTGTTGGCGCTGGTGTTGGCGCTGGTGTTGGCGCCGGTGTTGGCGCTGGTGGGGCTGGAGTTGGTTCCGGGGTTGTGGACGAACTTGTGGGTGGCTGCACCACATGGACAGGTTGCATACCTGTCCAAGCTTCGAGAACAGGAGGATCTTGAGGAGGCCTGGGCTCACGAGTTGCATTCATGCCAAAGCACTCCCCTGAGTTGAACTTGATCTTTGCGGTGCAATAGTGATACAACGTCTTGTTCGAGTCCTTCCATCTGAATTGGGCTTGCACCATTTCATGGATTTTGCCATCTTCTGGGGTGTATGTGCTGTAAAAACACAGCGCCATGTACATAAAATTTCGGTTCCACAAATAGTCGTATTGCCAGGCTTCCACTGTGAAATCTCCACCGCATGCGTTTGGGAACTCTTTCACATTGCTTTTACACTGCAGAAGGGTTTCATGCTCGGAGAACCGAAACTTCTTGGGATCAAACTGGAAGTCGGCCTGGGCGGAATCTGGGGGCGAAACAAGCACCTGATGCACCCCCTCTGCAACATCTGAAACGATCATGGGACTCAAGGCATATAGCGTTTTCCGTGGCAAATCCCATTGTGCATTCTTCCATGAAGCAACTGGTTTGGTTTTCGATAAGCTGCAACTCACATTTTCCAGCCGTGGCTGCTCCAAGCATGTTGAGCACCAGGAGCCCCAGAAACATGGTTTCCACTTTGGGACGCAGAAATGAGCAACGGTCGTTAGCGAACATGTTGAGATAAGATGTCTGAGCCAACTGCGGTGTGACAAACATGAGTTCCGATTGCACAATCTCATTGAATGCAACATGACTTGCAATCTGTGTGCAGCGTTGTCAGCTGAAGAAGAAGAACTCAATATTTTTCTCCTGGCTATTGCCTCGCTATCCCAACGGTTCTGGTCGACCAAAAGGAAACAAACCACAACAAAAAAACAAATCATATTATGAATTCATGTGAAATGTCTGTCATCCCTGCGCAATGCTGAACTGATGACCGGACCAAATTGGACCCAGCACATCAGCTTGCCCAGCCCAATGTGCCTCCCACCCAGCAGGCCGCAGCAAATGCCCTTCTTTTTTGAGATCTTCTCACCCGACAGTCAGCCACCGTAACTTGCCACGTTGCGATTCACTGGTCAGCTTTGAAGTTCTTTGCCTGAAACGCACAGGTGCACCACTATGGGGAGCAAGGTATCTTCCAACCAAAACATATCCCGAGTGGCATTCCTGACAGTTCTTGATGATTCATGGTGGTTCCTGATATCTTTTGATATCTTTTAGTGCTCCATGTATCTACCTGTCCACTTAAGTTAGGCTTATCAGCGATCTAAGTTCCAGTCTGGACGTCAACGTCCAAGTTTCTAGGACCTGAACCTGCAGTTTAGGCTTACGCCACAACAACCGAATCAACCACCCAAATCAGCTGTCTCAGTCTGTGAATGCCAGCCCCGGAAGAGGAACATCACTGGCTCCAACCCGCGGGGACGCGGGTCGCAAATTTTCCAAGGAATTCATGGGAACACTCAGCGGGTGTCCAGGACCACCTTCCCTTCCGCTGGTCTGATAGGTTTGACGATTCGCTTCGGGCAGCAAGCACTACGTAGATTTTCAGACCGATCCGGCTATGACCAACTCAGCATGTGAAGTTATATAGAAATACGGTAACGAATCATAGCTATGGCCAATCATGAGTGGTATTAGCCGGATAAGAATGAATATTAATGTAAAATAGTAAAATAGCGTAACTACACTTGAAAACAACACACCTGACCTCACCAAAAGAGAAGAGAAATTGGACCTCTGTACAATAGGGCGCGGCGACAAGAGAATTCAGCGCTAGGCCTCTGACTCCTCCTCTGCGTTTTGCGCCACTTTGGCACAAAAGAGGATGCGGAGCACCTGAGCACCGTTGAAATTCATGAGATCGATGGGACCTCGAAGAAGTCTATGCATGCGAGCTCCATTTGCAGCCATGCCAAGTGCTCAAGAGATTCTGATATCCGTTACGTTTTTCTGAGGCACTTCTTGTCGACATGTTTGTACATTTGAAGCCTAAGGGTCAGATGATTCAATCCTCAGTGTTTTCCATCTTGGTTACTGTAATTCCACATTAACGAGCATGCAATCAAACATCGTCAACCATTGAACTGGTCCACAGTCTGTGCAACAAAATCCACAAAAGTCTGTGTCACGGCAAACGGTGGCAAAAATCATGAACTACATCCTGAAGCACTGAACAGGGGCCAACACACCAACTATGTGCTGTAGAAATGAATGCCTGCTACAAGTATGATTGCCGGGTTTTTCCCTACACTGTAGCATCAGTGCACAGTGATTTCTTACCATACTATACTGCAATCAGGATGGATTATATATTGATTTGTTTATGATTTGTCCAGAATTAGGCAACCCCAAAATCCAATGATGCATCACGATTTCTCTCGCAGCAACCGCCGGAGAGGGGGAAATACCAAAGTAGAGTGAAATCAAATTCCAAAAACGGTGATACATTTTGATAGATGTAATTATTACATCTTAATATAATGTGTATAATATAAAAAGTTCCCCATGAGCAATGCAATTTTGGGGCTGCACCGAAAATGTTTATGCCGTCCAAAGGGCTCCGAACAGCTGTCGCGCTAAGGGAAACAGCAGTTCTCAGCGCCCCACACCACTGATCCTCGTCGCAGGCTGGGTCGTTTCATACATCCTATCCCCTACACGAGTAATTTGGGAAACCCAATGCCATAAACTCCATAAACCATTCCCAATAATATATAAATATATATATATACAAGTAGTACCGCACAAGGCGGTAACGGAAGTTTCAAAAATAGGAAACCTATAGGAGAGGTTGGTTGTTGTGAATCACGGATGGCAGGGCGAAGCCACTCATGGATCGAAAGGTGATTGATGTCTCCTCTCTTTCTGTCTCTTTCTCTGACTATCTACCTACCTACCCACCTATCTATCTATGTGTCCATCTCTCTCTCTCTCTGTCTGTCTGTCTATCTATCTATCTATCTATCTACCTATCTACCCATCTATCTATCTGTCTATCTATCTATCTATCTATCCTATCTATCCTATCTATCCTATCTATCCTATCTATCCTATCTATCCTATCTATCCTATCTATCTATCCTATCTATCCTATCTATCCTATCTATCTATCTATCTATCTATCCGATCTATCCGATCTATCCTATCCTATCCTATCCTATCCATCCATCTATCTATCTATCTATCCGATCTATCCGATCTATCCGATCTATCCTATCTATCCTATCTATCCTATCTATCCGATCTATCCGATCTATCCGATCTATCCTATCTATCCTATCTATCCTATCTATCCTATCTATCCTATCTATCCTATCTATCCTATCTATCCTATCTATCCTGACTATCCTATCTATCCTATCTATCCTATCCTATCCTATCCTATCCTATCCTATCCTATCTATCTATCTATCTATCTATCCGATCTATCCGATCTATCCGATCTATCCGATCTATCCTATCTATCCTATCTATCCTATCTATCCTATCTATCCTATCTATCTTATTATCTTATCTTATCTAATCTATTCTAATCTAATCTATCTATCTATCTACCTGTCTATCTGCAAGCTTGAAAACGAAGCTATTCTGCGAGACTTCTTCATTTTTCAAAGTTGACAACATCAAAAACGAAGCAATTCTGCGAGACTTCCTCAATGTTTGAACTTGACAACGTCAAAAACCAAGCAATTCTGCGAGACTTCTTCATTTTTCAAAGTTGACAACATCAAAAACGAAGCAATTCTGCGAGACTTCCTCAATGTTTGAACTTGACAACGTCAAAAACCAAGCAATTCTGCGAGACTTCTTCATTTTTCAAAGTTGACAACATCAAAAACGAAGCAATTCTGCGAGACTTCCTTCAAAAATGGAAAGTTGCGTGCAGCGCTGACGGCCTCGTACCAATGCGTTTTGCGATTTTTCCACTCCACCTGTCTAAAGCACTGCGCCTGCCACGAAAAAGTGAAGCCAGGTCATACGAAGTGCTGCACCTGTCACGCAAAATCATCTCAGCAAACCTGAAGATCTCAGGCTCCGAGGTGCAACCCTTCTCAGGAAATCAGCGCCCGGACCTCCTAACATCTCTGATGAACATGTCTTTTGTACTGCGCCTGCCACGCGAAATGCATCTTTGAAGATCCTCTTCAAATGTCCCATGCCTGCCATCGTTTTTGGAAATGCTACAAAACCCTCACGTTTTGCTCACTTTTGACAAGGTGCACAATCCCTTGCGGCTGCCATGCAAAACGACGCCTGAACGTCCAAAAGTGGCGCGAACATGTGGTGTTTTTCACATGTTGACTTCGAAATGTGCTTCGCGCCACAACGGCGTGCACTTTTTCGACCTCGCAACTTCCAAAAGTGGTCCGGAGCTGGTGTGTTTTGTTCATTTTGACTTCGAAATGTGCTTCGCGCCACAACGGCGTGCACTTTTTCGAAATCGCAACTTCCAAAAAGTGGTCCGAGAATGGTGTGTTTTGTACATTTTGACTTCGAAATGTGCTTCGCGCCACAACGGCGTGCAATTTTTCATCTCTCATCTGGCCGGCTGGCTCCGCACCCGCCGCTTTAGCGAGCCTACTTTTCGATCCTCAGGAGCTACAAATCATTGGAAAAACACAGTGTTTCGCGACTTTCCTACCTTTTCGCACACCTGCATCTTCTCTTTTCTGCTCTTCTCTCTTCTACTCTTCTCTTCTCTCTGACCCTTTCCATCTCTGCTTTTCATCTGTCCATATTGTCGGAAGTTTGACTTCTAAACTTCCTTCGATCAAATGACATCCTCAGAGCTTTGAAGCAAATCACCCAACCTCAGCTCTGCAAGGCTCAGATGTTCACCGCTGGCTCCGTAAGAGCTGCGCTACGAAGGCCTTCCCTGGGCCAGCACCATGGATGAAGCATTGTACCAGACCTGTCTGGAGGTTGTAGATCCCATTCCTCACAGGGTTCCCCCAGCATCAAACCAGTTGGGGCTTCCCGTAACTTTCTTCAACTTTTGGATGGTTTATGATGGCTTATTAATGCAAATATTAATGCAAATATCTCTAGAATTAATGGGGTTCATAGACCAAAATTTGTCAATACATGTCAATACATCTGTAGTCTTGTGGCCTGTAGTTTTTAAGCAAAGTTGTTTAAAAAGATCGAATTAATTTGGGAATACGGAATATGTGTTTTTCACTGGGGTACCCCATTCCACCATCCCTGGCATAATGGCCATAAGTTGGGGATACACCATGGTATACCCCAATGTTCACAGGGCGGCCCAGACCTCTGCTAAGCAGATTCCTGGGGTGGGCTGTTCGTTGATACAATTCCATTCGAGGAGGTTGACAGAGTGATTTGATTTCTCTTTTTAGTGGAAAGCATGGTTTTTGTTCAACCAAAAATAATTATAGCCTGGTAATTTATAGGGGGTCCTGTGACTCTTGTCCCTTGAACAATTCCGGCATTGATGATAGATCTAAATAATTCTAAATAGATACTTGAAACCGCCAACCAGTTGCAAAGGCTGGGCCCAGTCCTTGTTGACTATAGCCTCGGAGTAAAAATACAGTAGCATGCGGGTTTATATATACCAGTTATATAGCATGTGGACAAAGGCCCTTCCACCAAGAATCTTTGGCTAGCAGCATGTATTTTGAAGCGTCACCTATTTAAGCAAAGAGTCTCTCGAATGCTGAACACCTCTGGTATTGCAGATTCGGGAATGTTCCCCACGGTCAGCACCAGTGCACCGCTGTAGTCCAGTGTCATGAAAGGCAAAAATGGCCGATCTGAGTGCTGAAGAAACAGGTCACCTTGGAAACGAGAATCCGACGGATTCTAATCGGTTTCTACATCGGTTAACTGTCAACTGAACTACTTGGATGTGGATCCCAGTAGGGGGGTTCTTTTTTTATTTGAAAGTAATATGTTATAATATAGATTAATATAGTAAAGCATATGAATATGTTGGATATCCTCATGCTCGTTCGGCGTTACAAGACTCGCTAAACCATCTATTTTTTGTTGACTTCTTATAAAGACTGATTAGCCCAAGAATGAAAAAACACTGGATATCTAGGCGCTTTCTCATGGAGCCTTTCAAGCATTTCACTAGGTGGGTGGAATGCCACGCCCTTTCGCTGTACGCCACAGGGTTTCCAACTTACCATTGCACCAAATCTTCTACAGGCGAAATTAGGATCAATGAAACACAACTTGCAAACAAAGCACATGTCTTTAATTACACGTTTTTCATACAGTCGAGGGCTTTAGTCGCTTCCCAAGACTTTGAGGGATTGTCGGACTAATGCACCATTTTAAGTCTGCAGCAAAAGTTGTATACAGCAACTCTCGAACAAATATTTAATTAGTAAAAATATGCTACAGTAAGAATACTGGTAAATTATGGTAAATTGCTGTTTTATCTTTTTCGGGTTGCTATGACATGCTATGACGAGCTGCCAAGCTTCGAGGAACCCAGCTATGACTAAGTCACCATGTCTACCCATCCATCAATCCATCAATCACTAATGTCAACATATGCCAACCACATTTTTGTTGGTCTAATTTAGGGCCACAAAAATAGTATATAAGGTCGCAAATGATCACTGAGTCCTCCCAATTCATGGTAGATCAGTGCCAGGCCGCGCGCGACCAGCTGGTCTGTCTCCGAGTGATTACTATACAGCTTCAACCAGGCGCTAACGCTTTGGAGCCTCGCTTGGTGGTGGGTTTGCTGCTGGAATGCCATGGGAAGTGGTTGTAGTTCAACCATTCAAAAATTAAAATGATGATTTAATGACATATTATGTATGATTTATATGATATTTCATGAGGATTTCATCGGATATTAAAATGATATTACGGTATAAAATGATGGGATTATTATCAGTAACGGACTCACTCATCATTGGTCGAATTTGCTTGGGAAGCTCAATTCCTAGCTCCAACTGGTTCCCCATTTCTTGTTGGGAAAGCCTGGATACCCCAAACGCTCTGAACCGCTCCCCCAGTTATGGATAGTTCAGGGTGCCCAAAAAGCGGTAGGATCACCCAAAACAAAAGAGCCCCATGATGCCCCATGGATGGGTCTTGAAAGACCTAAATGATCCGAAAAATGTGAAGCTTACCCGTTTTAATAAGAGTGTTGCAGCAGTTTAGGACCTTAGGATGGCACCATTCTTGGGGGCCACATGGTGCCACACTTTCCCGTGGACAACCCGTGAACATGGGCCCGTCAGAGGGACACAGATATCAAGTGCGTGAGAATGACCGATCTGAGTTGTCTTGATGGCACCAAAACATGACAGTAAAACAGCAAACACATTCAATTCCGATGCTATTGTATTTTAAGTTTAAAAGTTTCCAATTTTACAGGTTAAGACATATCAATGACCTATCTTGAACAGGACGAAAGGTCGGAGCCCAGGCATCCCATGCTTTGATCGTTTGATCAAAAAAAAACGAAATTTGCCATATCCACTATCCATGTGGGTGTGTCATATGGCACCCTAAGACCTACAATTAATCTACAATATCTACAATTAATGGTTATTAATGGTTGTCACCGCTCATTATCCTCATGGTCAAACATTAATATCATTCATTGTGTCCAGTTTGATCACTTTTGACGCCAAAAGAGTCCACCACAGTATGGTCCAGCATGGTCGCTTTCAAGGGGCACGTGCTCTGCGCGGCCCATGAGAAATCCGCTGTTCAGGTGTTGATACGCCGGTGGCGAGGAGCAAAATGAGTCGTAGCCTACAAAAATCCATTCAGCGTCTCAGCGTCTCAGGAAATTGACGAGAAAACTCAAAGAAAAATGAGGCCCCGGGATATGGATGCATGGATGATTTTTGGCACGTGAATTTCTGGAGATGTTTTGGGGTACCAGCCGTTGACCTTCATACTTTACATACAGCACATTTGATTCTGCAAGTCCCAGGGCACCAATCCGGTTTGATAGTGAAGTCGCAACATGTTTCCTCCGTAGCCGTGTTAGGAATGCTGTATCCCCAGCCCAGCTATACATCGAAAACCCTTGGTTACCCTCTGGTAATGACTGACATAGCTATTGAAAATGGTGATTTATAGTGGATTTTCCCATTGAAAATGGTGATTTTCCATAGCTATGTTAGTTTACCAGAGGGTACCTGGATTGTAAACCACTTGCACTTATTGGGACGCACATCCAGGGGTGATTTCATCATGTTCAATATTGGTGTCTAAATGTGTCTAAAAACCCGGGCGCACAAAAATCCAACGGTGTATCATGTTCCGCGACTTGAAATGGCCGTCAACTGTCACTTTTGACCATAGTTGCACAACGTCAGAAATGCTTACAGACCCAAATTGTGGATATTCCATCTATCTTTCATCTCATATCATATAACTGTCATAAATCTATCCTTCCTTCTATTTTCCCTGGTGAAAAATCACCATTTTCCCTGGTTTCTATAACTTATAACTGCTATATCCAGATTTGCTATCCGGACTAACATGGTCATGGACTGATCCTTGGCGCCTGGAAGGTCCAAGTCGCGGCAGCGGCGACAATCTCCCAGCTTCTCCTAGGCAGCGAGGGGCGACTGGTGACATCAGGATCTACCCTCTGGTAAACGTTTACATAACTATGGAAAATCACCATTTTTTATGGGAAAAATCACGAACTAAATGGTGATTTTCAATAGCTATGTTAAATTACCAGAGGGTATGGTCAGAAATAAAATGGAAGTAAAGTCAGAACATACTGTGGATGGGCCAGCGAAATCCTGCACCAGTTGATAAGTGGTTTATTCCATTATTTTGTTGGGGTTGAAAAAACCATACAAGGTGATGCAGGATTTCTTCCATCCACAGTATTTCAATCTTATACGAAATACAAGAAATAGAACTATGTACATCATGATCTGTTGTAGATATAGAGATTATATGAAAATATATTCTAGATTCTGCAATCTTGTACGTTCACTATACCATGCTATATTAATTATTAGTCTGCTGCTATCATAATATTCATATCCATGCATCATGTGTTAAGCGTTTTTAGTCACAGTCAGTTCGTGATCTAATTTAATTTCTTTGGAATCTGGCAAACAAAGGTGAGACGTTCCCAACAACAATAATCGGATCAAGGTGTTGGTAGGCCAATCGGATCAAGGATGTCATATTCACGCCTAAACGATGGGCCAAGAAGCAAAGGCCTCTTTCATTCCGAATTCTTGCAGAACGGCTTGACGCCGAGCCGTCAAGTGCATGTACCTGTTGAGATGACACTGGCCGGATTGGAGTGGGGTTTAGACAAACACAATATCCTGAGGCACTGAACAGGGGCCAACACACCAACTATGTGCTGTGGAAATGAATGCCTGCTACAAGTATGATTGCCGGGTTTTTCCCTACACTGTAGCATCAGTGCACAGTGATTTCTTACCATACTTTACTGCAATCAGGATGCATTATATATATATATATTGAATTTCTCATGATTTGTCCAGAAATAGGCAACCCCAAAATCAAATGATGCATCACGATTTATCTTGCAGCAACCCCCAGAAAGGGGGAAATACCAAAGTAGAATGAAATCAAATTCCAAAAATGGTGATAGATTTTAATAGATGTTATATAATGTGTATAATATATCATGTTCCCCATGAGCAAATGTTTATGCCGTCCAAGGAGCTCCGAACAGCTGTCGCGCCAAGGGAAACAGCAGTTCTCAGCGCCCCAAACCACTGATCCTCGTCGCAGGCTGGGTCGCTTCATTCATCCTATCCCCTACACAAGAAGGACTGTAATATGGGAAACCCAATGCCATAAACCCCATAAACCATCCCCAATAATATATCATATGACATCCTCAAATTGGTGGTTTAGGGCTTCGGGTTTGCCATAGTATCAATGTCGATTCAAGATGATCAATCCCAATTGGGATGAAAATTTTGACAAATATCTCACTTCTATCTATCTATCTATCTATCATTCTATTCTATTCTATTCTATTCTATCTATCTATCTATCTATCTATCTATCTATCTATTCTATCTATCCGTTCTATATCTATCCATCCTATCTATCCATTCTATCTATCCTATCTACCCTATCTATCCTATCTACCCTATCTATCCTATCTACCCTATCTATCCTATCTACCCTATCTATCCTATCCATCCTATCTATCCTATCCATCCAATCTAATCTATCTAATCTATCTAATCTATCTAATCTATCAAATCAAATCTATCTATATGTCTATCCTATCTAAATATCTATCTATCTGTCTGTCTGTCTATCTATCTATTCTATTCTTTTCTTTTCTTTTCTATTCTATTCTATTCTATCTATCTATCTATCATTGTACGTTAGTATTTGTACATATATGTCATTATTGTATCAAAAAGTTGCTATCAGCTATCAATGTCCCAGGTATGGATGGAAAGTGACACGCGGCTTTTGGGGTAATCTCAGCCCCGGATGAAGATCTACCCTGGCTAATTAAATACCCGGGTAGCCCCCACATGGTGACGTGATTTGCTACTTCAATGACTAAACAGCCTGGGGACTTTCTGTATTGATCCGGGGCTGACAGTGCCCTATTGTCAAACCATAGTCACTGCGTCCGAGTATCGCTCCTCCCCGCCCGCAGCGGACACTGTGCGGTTGAAGAACTCTAGAAGCCTCTGGCGGCTCCCTGGCTCAAGGCCAGCTGCAAATATACCAACAAAAATGGTAAGTTCTACATCCCAATTGTTCTGATTACACATTTTGTCCGCAACCTTAACGTTCGCCCAGACTCATGACTGTGACAGAACAATAGGGATCAAAATTCGCCACCACCTCAGAACAATATGTTGAATGGGATAATAACATCAACTTTATCTTCATGAGGGATCAAAATTCGCCACCACCTCAGAACAATATGTTGATTGGGGAAATAACATCAACTTTATCTTCATGAGGGATCAAAATTCGCCACCACCTCAAGAACAACATGTTGATTGGGGAAATAACATCAACTTTATCTTCATGAGGGATTACAGTAAAATTTGCCACCCCCTATGACCAATGTTGAATGGGGTAATAACATCAACTTTATCTTCATGAGGGATCAAAATTTGCCACCCCCTATGACCAATATTTTGAATGGGGTAATAACATCAACTTTATCTTCATGAGGGATCAAAATCAGGAAGGCGGGACATCAACTCCGGGCAAACGTCCAGGTTGCAGCGTACATGTTTTGTTGCATCCCTATGTTCTTTTAATGAATGAACCATCTCGATCCCAGTATGATTTCTTGCCCTTAATCCCTTCCAATATTGAAAGTATATTATATAAACATCCCCCACAAACAATGGTTTCTCTCTCTCTCTTCTTAATCTAGTCAGTTCAGTATTTCTCTCTATTTATGTTGCGTCGCTTTTTGATTGGATCTGTTTTAATCCGTTTTTTGGGTATTTTTTCGTTTATCAATCCTATTGTTTCTATATTGTTTCAAATGTTTTTAGTTTCTCTGATTTCAACTAGGTGCCTGGAATAGGCAAACATACAATTTTAGTATTGGGATGACTGGATCTCATTCATCTATAGTATCTATAGTATTCTCTCAATTCATTTACTGTAAAATGTTAGTATTGGATCTACCCTCTGGGTAAACTAATCTAACATAACTGCGGAAAATTTAAAATCACCATTTTATAGCTGGGTAAATCCACATAATCCATCATAATCCACTATTTCTATGCCATGTTCGATAGCTTTTTGATGTTTTTTGGTATGTTTACCAGGCCGGGTATAGCTGCCATCGGAGAGGGATGGCTGCTGGCCGCGCAGCTTCTCCTCCGAACAGCCTCCGAAGATCGTGTCGAAACCATCCACCAGAACCACCTGGCGGCCGTTCAAAGAATGGATGTTTGAAGCAGCTGAATATACCAATATCCGATGGCATAATGGTTGTATGCAGGAAATATATAGATGATTATAGATATATAGTGTCATAGATGTACATAGTCATCATAAGTTGGTTCAGAATTGTGGTAAAACTATGGCAAAATCATCTAACCAGGAGTTGGATGGATGGTGGGCCACTGGGTACTTATGCAGTTTAATATAGTTTAATGGTTTTATGAACCAATCTACAAGCTACAAAATGCAAAAAAAGGCGCTGCCAGAACTCTTTAGCGCAGTCTGGCGGCCCAACGCCCTGGATTTTCCACTGCGAACTTCTTTAGGAACTTGTAATACCTTACTGGCTGATGGCATCTGATGGCAAACCACATCGCAATCAAAACTGTGCTCTTCATGGACGGGTTGGCTTGCGTCGAAACTTCCCAAAAGGCCCAAAGATGCCAAAGGTATCCAAAACGTACCTCAAATACTAAAAACTAGGGTCCGCGTTAATTTTTGGGAAATGTCAAACTGGCCAATTTGATGTTTAATTGATCCCCTTTCGAAAACAAATTAAACATGAATCCCCAATAATAAAAACTAGTCAACCCCAGGGTGGTTTTTATCAGGGTACGTCTTTTAAGATCCAAAAAAAGAAGTATTTTATGCATTCGTGTTTTCACTTTAATATTCGGGGAAAGCTTCGGAATCCAATTTTTGGCAATATTTTAAGTATAGATCTTAAAAGGAAATCTAATCGATTTTGAAACAGGAAATTTTAGTTTTTTATATTAGGGTCGTTAACTCATTAGGAGGAAGCTTCGCACCCTAATACTAAATACCCCCTAATACTAAAACCTTCTCCAGGTGTTTATTATTTGGGGGAGGGGGTTTAGTAATAGGGGGAAGGGATTATATATACTTGAGGCCGGGGGTGGATGACGAAAGCTAGCGGGGTAGGAGAAAGAAGGAAGGGAAGAGGTGAGTTGCGGAGGGACTGTCATCATCGTGTCGCGGCATTGTTCGTCCCAACGAGGATGCAACAATGATATATTGATATATGATATATAACAATGATATATATGGGGGAGGGGGCAGGGGGGGGCCCTTTCGCGGGAAAAATCACGTGATGTCCTTGGGGAGCCCCGGAATACGTGCTAAAGCAAGAAGACTCTAGCGAGCTGACGCTAGCTTTCGTGATAATGACAATAATTGCCAATAATGATAAAATGTAATTGAATAACGATGATGATGATGATGATGATGATGATGAATGATGAATGATGAATGATGAATGAATGATGATGATGAATGATGAATGATGAATGATGAATGATGAATGATGAATGATGATGATGATGATGATGATGATGATGATGATGATGATGATGATGATGATGATGATGATGATGATGCTGATGATGATGATGATGATGATGATGATGATGATGATGACGAGGACGCGGACGAGGACGAGGACGATGGAGAGGACGATGACGATGATGATGACGATGATGATGATGATGATGACGACGAGGATGATGACGAGGACGAGGACGACGATGATGATGATGATGATGATGACGAGGGACGCGGACGAGGACGAGGACGATGGAGAGGACGATGACGATGATGATGACGATGATGATGACGATGATGATGACGATGATGATGACGATGATGATGATGATGATGATGGTGGTGATGGTGGTGGTGGTGGTGGGGGAGGGGGGGGGGCCCTTTCGCGTGAAAAATCACGTGATGTCCTTGAGCAGCCCCCCCAATACTTGCTAAAGCAAGAAGACTCCAGCTAGCTGACGCTTTCGTGACAAAAACACGCTGCCGGAGTGGCATCCTGAAGGGTTTTGCAGCTAGGGTATGTTGGCCTTTTGATGCAACAGGACTACAGCAAACAGAACTGACCGTAGCAAGCCCACTCATTACGCACTTGCTGACCGTTGATGTTTGGGTTGTCACTGGTCCCATCTGGGCTTCGTAAATCATCGCAAATGGTGAAGTCATGTTGCACTATCACAAGTAGGGGCATGCCCAATCTCAACCCTAAACCCCTACTATCCCCATGGGTTCTTTTCTATCCCATAAACATGTCCCATAGGGAACCCACTCTGGATCCTTATCCCTGGCTCGATACTCGGCGAGTACCAAAGTACAGTCGTGGCTTGTCGCGCCAGGAGTGCCAGTCCTGAATTTCAGTTGTGACCCGTTTGCCGTCCGTTCCCTTTCTGGTGGAATTGGGGATAATTGGGGATGCCCCTACCGCTTGAAAGGTAATGCCCCAATTATCCCCAATTATTTCGCATTGCTTCATGATCTCGCCACATTACTACTTGATTCGCTAAATGCGACAGGATGTGACAGGTTTTGCTTCGTGGCCACAGGTCATTCTTAGCCTGATCAGCGCATCGTTTGGAATAGTTGCACACCTTTCCACCAGATTTTAATTCTTCAGCCCGCCAAATCAGACTTGGAACCGCAAGCCACATGCTGCTTCCACTTGGAAATCCGACTGTTGAAGCAGTGTTTTTGCTGTTACATCAGCAAAAACAGGCACTTACTGGTCACAAAAACGGGATCTCACGGGTGAGCATTGGCAAATTGCAAAAAGAGAGGGGGTATACCGGGTATGCACTGCTTGACATCGCACTTGTTGTTCTTGAAGCATCTTGAAGCATCTTGAAACGACATCTCCTTGTTGCTGGTGAAACATGGTGAAACCCGATTTTGGCTGAAATCCCAGCTTTCCGCCCCCCTCATCACCGGGCCGCATCTTCCCCCACGGCCGCATTCAGCACCGCCACTCCAGATGCGCCCAGCATGTTGAAGCTCTCCAACGGCTTGCTAGTGTCCACCTTAGGACGGAAAGCGTTTTTGGGGAGTTTTTTTCCGACCCTCTGGGAAGGCTACCTGGGGTTGTGGCCCACACCCACTATATAGTCACTATATTGTATATATATATATGTGTGTGTATATATATATATATCAATAATGGAGAAGGCAATCAGTCACTCATTGAGTTTGACCGGCATTTTTTACACTGTCGAGCCAGCAAAAGAGGAAAAGAATGTCGAACTGCCGGACCAAGTAGAGTATGAGGAAGTCACGGGCACACAATGGAAATCAATGGAAGCACACATCATTCAAGCAACCAAACTACCCTCTGGTAAACTAACATAACTATGGAAAATCACATTTTTTATGGGTAAATCCACTATGAATGGCAATTTTCAATAGCTTTTTGTTTGTTTACGAGAGGGTAACATGAACTAACCATCCAGAAATCCATCAGTGACTCATGTCCCACTTGGAGACGAAGATATCAGAGCCTATTGTCGATGGGTTTTTGATGCTTTTTGTTATCAAAATGTGGAGCCCGAAGCCATCTTTCTTTCCCAACCTCAGCGGCTTAAGGCCATTTTTCTGTGCTCCAAAAGCACCCCCCCTCCGAGTGAAACTGGGTGAAACCATGGTTCGACACGTTGTGTCACGAAGTGTTGCGAGGAGCTCCGGTGTTCCAATGGCGGCTGGCCACAGAAAACACTGGTGTTCATATGTTTAATGGAAATTAAATAACACCACGTCCAAAGATATTCCCCTTCAAGTTGGGCATGTTCTATTGCCAGGTTGGTTGGCCGGAAGGTATTTCCTGATATTACGCCGTTCAAAAAATTCTTTAAACCTCATTCATTACTGCTAGATCATGCTGAGGGCCCAGTTTTCAATCGGTAAATTGATACAAATCTGCTACCTCAATGTCTTCACAGCTGAACCTTCGGGTCCCCGCGGAAAATGGTCACATGATGTCACACGCGTTTTTTTCGCACAGTACTCCAACTACTCCAACCTTCGAACTCTTAGGGTTTGGGTTTTAGGAGCTGAGTGATGATCTGGCGAGTCCGATCTTGATAGCCTTCGAGTGGCTGATAGCCTCGGGCACACGAGTTGCCCCATGAAATCCAGAGGGAGTATAAGTTGCCCCAGTGTGAGGACTTGACCCTAACCATACGTCACTACATTTGCAACATCAGCTAAATCAGCTATGGCGATCTCCCAAAAAGTTGCTGCGCTTCGTTCACCATGGTTTACCCTGCCTATGTCCAGTCTATCTATTGAAGTATAGCAGCCTCAAAATAGAGAACGAAAAGTTGGAAACATGGCAAACATGAGGGATCATCATGAATACCATCTGTTCTATCTAGGCTCATAAACCCCCATGAAACAATCAAAATGGATCAAAACGGCAAATTTTCGCATCTACCCGTGCATAGCTATGCTTTACCATTGGATCTAACTTAATTTTGTGTCTGAAACAAACCCTAAACCCTACCCTCCACCAAGGTTTACCTCTTAATCCCAGATCATTTTCCTAGGAAAAGCCATGGAATTCATTGGATTTCCATAGTCATTTGCCTGAAACAAGCGGCAAATCAGAGATTAAGATTTATGGTTGATCATCATTGCCTCTACTGGAAGAACTATATTTTTTGGATTTTGTTGGAGTGTGTCTCCCCTATTCTTGGACACACCCGTGTCCACCCGTTGACAGCGAAAGGGCTCGGTGGCACAGTGACCACTGTAGGTGCCTCCAAGGTAGCCGGGTTACTGTCTCCAACTGCTGATCTGCAACCAAATCAGTAGATCTTCTGGTGGGTTTTTAATGGTTTTTACATGTGCCCCCTGAACAAATTGTAAGTCAAAATTCATCAATATATATATATATCCATATAGGATGGATGGGATGGAGCAAAATAAAGCACCAACTCATTTTCTTGGTGGCAAAGTGGCCCTTTTGCCTCTTGATACCTGGGAGGACTTTAGGAAAAGAATGGAATTGCTATGCCCGAGGTTTCTTCTGAAACCCTTCTTTTGCTCCGTTCTTTCCAGTATCTTTGATGGTGTGTGGAGAAATATAACCAAAACCATATGTTTTTACCATCATATATCATCATATGATATAGGGGGATAAAACTCGCGGATTTCCCCTCCAGTTTTTGGGATTCTTCACTTTTGTTGTTGGCTTGCTTGTATCCCAGTACGACTCGTGCAATTCTTCACTACTACTGGCCGGACTGATCCCCACATCATGTTGGGTCAAGAATCAATACATATGGAGCCCCAAAAATTATAGAATTGACGACTCTAACCCAACCGTTTTTGGACTCACCATGACTCACCCCTTGATGCCCTGCTCCCGGCTCCATTTTAATAACACCACGTGATCCTCATCATTGCACGGACAAGTTGTGTTTCTCAGCCAACATATTCAATCTGTTTGGTCCTGAAAAGGTCTGTTGTTAAACGAGTTCATGAAGAAATGAAATGAATATGAAATATTATGAAATGACATGAAGCCCAATATCGACCCGATGAAACACCACGCAAATCTGCCTGGTCTTCCCATCGTTCATGCCACTTTCTGCTCTGCTCGTGGATCAGCCGAAGCTTCTCAATACGGTCCAGCATCTGTGTGATGTTCTCATCCAGCTCACTGGTCCTCCACGTGGCGAAGGTGTGTCAATCATTCCGTTGCGGCTTCGGAAAAGTGTGGTGCCATGTGGTGGCTACAGGTGGTGGTACGAGGATTACTGGAAGCCGCTATGTAGTGATGTGTTGTTCATTTGTTTGCGGACGTTCCGCCGGGAAATTTGCCAAATCCTAATAATTCTAACACACAAAGTAGCCGTAGCCGAGATTTACTCGGCTTTTGGACCCTTTTTTTGGCCGTCTTTGATGCAGATTGTTTGGTGCCCTTTGAGTGGGGTCCCGCACAAGAATTGAACCTTAATAAGCCCCTAGTGAAGGTTGATGGGGGCCAATAGCCCCGTATGGGAACCAAAAAAGATAGGAAAGATTAGGAAAGTAAATCATCACGATTTTAGTCGGATTTTGCGATGCTTCTATCTTTTTGGGGATGACTATGATTCGACTATGCCTCATCAAATGTGGACATCATGGCTGGGCTCCTGATGCTATCCACCTGCTGCAAAATCTCCAGCTGGTTGGGGTCGCCGATCCGAGTGGTGACTAAATAGTTAAAGGTGTTGCCCAACCTTGGGTGATTGATCCCACTCTGACGGGATCTTCATATATGGAAACATCATATGGACATAATTTCCATGATGTATGGAATCAGTTTTGCTCAAAAAAAATCCCAACAAATCAGAAAAATCCATGGAAGTTTTTGATTCCTCAAAATCATGGTTTTTCCATGGTTAATTCCTCAAAAATCCCATAAAAAAACCAATGGAAGTGTATGGCTGGCTACAAAATAAGACCAGCAGCAACTTGGCGACTTCGCGATCTTCAAATTTCCTCCGATCAAAGCCTGAACAGCACCTGGTGGATGTTGAGCGCTGGAAGTGGCAAGAGAAATGGCTCGGATTGGCTCAAAAAATATAGGCATTTGACCAACGAACATCATGTTTTTTCCGTTTTTCCTATGAAAAATGGTGAAAAATGGTGACTTATAACTTTGACTCAAGCAACAATCATCGGGATTGAAATGGATTGAACCATTTGGGACAATTTTATGAACATGTTCAGGCCGAAAGAAACTAGAGAAGCTTGGCCATTTGGCCATGGTTGTTTTCCTTGTTTTTGCTTACCAGAACCATCCCATCTGTGTGCTGTCCGGCCAAAAAATCCATTTCTAAGATGGGAGGACCCATATCCGTCTATCAACGAAGCCTGGTCCCACAAATCCCACCCTGTCCACCGAATACGGAAAAAAACATCGGATCTCATCTGGACAGCCGGGATAGCCCCAATGATAGCTATGTTTGATGGGAATCCATGATGGAAAATGATGATAGTCCAATGGATTTAGGTTTTTTCCCCTAAATTTTCAGACATCCACCCATCTCGGATTCAAGGCACACGTAGAAGGAGCTTTGAAGTGCATTAAAATGATCCGACTTCACATCCTTCACCTGCAGGAGAAGGGCGATGTCAGGTAGAATGGCGGAAGATATGTCATTCTTTGGGACTATCTGTTTGTTGTCTGGTCATGTCTGGTCGCATCATTGAATTCTTGATGCGTGTGTAAATGATCAACATGTCACGGGGCAAAATTACTCGAAGTAAAGTCATCTTTCAGCTGCCTGGCTGGCATACGTCCCCTTTTTGGCGGAAAAAAAGAAGACGAGCTTCTCCAAACAAGGATGGTTTGAAATGTTTGACCTCACACATACAATATTCTGCAATGACACATGTATACAAATGTTTCATAATGTGTCCCTTAATCTCCCAGTTCCCACCTTTTGCGTCGCGGATTTCCCATGGCCAATCTTCAAGAAAACAAATGACAAATGTTCACCTACCCTGAACCAATGAATTCACGCGACTCTGAAAAGCGATTTCACCAAATGTCCAAAATGTGATCCGGATTGGTTCGAAGCTTTTTGATCTCCATCTATATCCCTTCAAAAAACCATCTATATTTGATTGTGACTACAGTAACTTATATGCTTATCAGCTTGATTTTCCCATGATTCCATTGGGTGAATCTCATGTTATCAGGCGGCACCTGAGCGAACAAGTCGTGGAGCAACGCAAAGAGCCGCAAGGTGCATTGCTTGTACCACACCGTGGCCAGGTCCTCCGGGCGATGGCGTTGACGCTTAGCTCATTTGGTCATAGAATCTTATAGAACTAGCTGGGGTTGAATTCTGGGGGATATCAAAATTGAGAAAAACATCCCATAGATGCTAGTTCAATACAGTTTTATATCCATTTATATCCCCCATAGAACTGGGATAACATCCCACAGATGTAAAAACTTGAGCTAACGATTAATCTGGGTAAATCATAATATTTCACTCACCTGAATCTTAAGGCCATTTGGGAATCATGTCCCTTTCTAACTATGATTATAGTAATTTATTTTCTGCGGCTTATGAATCCCAACCAACTGAGGGAACTTCACCAACCAATCACTGGTACCCGGCCTCGGGTGGCCCGTCCCGCCAGCCGAAGCGGAAGATCCTTGGTTGCAAATTCCCCATATATCGGAACATGAGCTATAAGGGTTGCTTTTTTTCTATCTAGTTTTGCTATTTAAAATGGAAAAAAAACAGTTCCAAGAGCTTCCTGGAACCCCCTTGTCACTTTGTCGGCAGAAAAAGGTCCAGCCCTTGCCGCCAAACAGCAAGGATTCTCAAATTAAGACTGCACAAGATTGCATTGAAGGCCCAACAAAAAAAATGTTTTTTTTCATCATGGGAAAACACAACTCAAAGATCCTCAAACAAAAAACAGTAGGGCTCAGCAATTGTCACCAGGGCTCAGCATTCCCCCGGGCAAAAGTCGACTTAAACCTAGCCAGAACTGTTTGACCAGCAGTGCCCAGACGCCATGCTGCTTGCTGCGACACCTGCCAGCTTGCTGCAAGGCTGCAAGGCTTTCTTGGGCAAAAATGGGACAAGCTGGGCCACCCCAGTTAGAAGTTGGTTTAGAATGTTTTACAAACCCCATCATAACTATAGTTATATCATGTTATATCATGTTGTATCATGTTATATCTACCACAAACCATAGCTCAAGTTATGAACCAACTCAGCTATCTCGGAGCCCCCTTGGATCTAAATGTTAACACAATTAAGAAGGCCTCGACTCGCAACGCATTCAGGAAACAAGATCTATAGATAACTTCAATTACACAAGGGACAAGGGTTAGCCATAAATATTGGGTCATGTTTTGCTCATCCACACATGATCAAGCCTCTTTTTGTCGTTGGTGGATTTCCGGGAAATTTAAAGTTGATTTTTTCGGATCGCCCTGACGTCATGTTTTAAAATCACAAACTGTAAAAATCATCCCACCTGACTCCGGTGTACTTCTCATCCCAGGCCACTTCATTCCGCATGTACTGGGCATCGCAAATGCAGACGTGCACCTCTTTCGCCACCAGATCTTGAGGACCTGCTGGGTCGAGCTGTTTTTGTCAGATCACTCGGATTTTGGAACTTCGGGAGGTCGTTGTTTTTTGAGTTTTTTTGAATCAAAACATGGCATTGATTATCATTGATTAAGAAAATCATAGAAAATCTGGTTGATGGGACCAACCTCGAAAAGGGAAAATGAATGAAAATGATGGAAAATGATTTGCAACTAAAATGGCATCATCGCATGCAATTAAATAGCTAAGGGGTGTACGAAAGTTCTGTATTGACATTGGAGATATTGTACATAAGTTAAACTAATTATGCTGGTTTCAATATGTTGGGACTTTGATAGGGTCTAGAATCTAGAATCCCAGACATCGTCTAGGGCGACCCTAGCCACAAAAACACATATATAACCCAAATAGATCCCAAAAATGGCAATCATGCAGAACAAAATCCAATTGTACAATTGTACAATATTGTATACATGTTTTATACAATGCAGAACCACCACCACTACCCAAAAAACATATAAAATAATAGTGGTGCGAAAATCATCAGCTCAAGGTGCCCAGTTCAAACAAGTCCCCTTGCTGCAGGAGGAAGTTTGGACACCGCAGGCGCATGGGAAAACCTCCCAGTGACGATGGCAAGGTCACGCCAAAGCCTGAGCTTCTGTTTCAGCGCTGGGCTGGTCCCAGAGCGTGGTCCACCATGTCAAAATTGTCAAACCTCCATTACCAGCCAGGTTCGATTATATACTTCTTGTGCGATCAGAAAGATGCAGAATCGCTTTGGAAAAATTCCATATCCGAGAAAGTCATACATGCAGTAATCTCACAAATGTGAAGACTGGAGCCCCTATGTGGGACCTTTCTGAAAATGTAGGGTTACAGTAAACCTACTCTCTCCTGCATCTTTGTGCATGTAACTAAAGGACATAATTTGTCCTTGAAAACCACCAAGCTGATCAAAATACAATAATTCAACACCCTGTTCGGTTCGTCCGTTTTGGGCTACACTGGTGGCTACACTCTGAACGCGCAACATGGACCCCTGGACCGGGGTCACCTTTTACCGCACCTTAGCCACCCAAATTTCCCCCAAACCAAGCAGCCCATCTGACACCGGGCATCCTGCAAGAGGTACGAACTGAATCCTCCAGGTGCACAGCCCAGGTCCAAAAAGCGGAAGCCATTCTCGGGCACCAGGCCTATGAGGTAGTCGTGGGCCTCGAAGAGCTCGTCCATGACGCCAAAGCATTTCTGGAAATGCACCTGGTGTGTTTTTTTCTTTGGGTGGGAATATCATGAGCTATTTATCATGGGCTACTATAATGAAAATATCATGGGGATATAATTTGAGCGAGTGATTCTTTGGATGCTGGTAAAGCAGTAGGATCCACCACTCCCAATTTTACTTCCCATTTTTATGGGTGGTTTCACCATTAATCCATGTAGTGGGGGTAGTTTGTTTTGCTCAACGGATTGGTGAAGAAGGGAGGATGACTTCAGGAAACCATGTCTTAAACTAATCCATTGATCTTTTACTTGCAAAAAGCGGGGAAATCAACGTTAGAACTGCAGAATGGGGCCCAACCTGGATTTAGGAAGCCAGAATTTGGAAAATTCCTGAAAATTCATGGGGTGGGTTTTAGTGGGAAAATCTTGGCCAGAAGAAACCATGGTAGGGTTTATCGCATTACACGCAATATATCATTATATATATATATGTATACATATACATAAAATTATATACATAATATACATATATATATATATATGTATAAATACGGGATTATGGTAGGGTTTCCCTGCAATCTTTCCCTTGGTCCAATTCTAGGAAGCCTGCAGCGTGGCTAGCGAGACTCAAATCAGTATGGTTCCACATTGAACAGTCAGAAAAACATAGGAAAAGCACACGGTTTCACCATTTATGCAGGAAAATGGAATGAACAAGCAATTGTGGAGTAGCATGTGGTGCAGTCTGACCAATACACATGGAGACCTCTCTATGATACTCTGGCCCTTTCAGTCGCCAAGCATGGGGATCGAACTTTGCCATCTAGGATCATAGGGGATCTTTCTGAACTCTGTAAGATATGGGCCCACGAAAGGCAAACAAGGCGGATATGGCTGGCCAAAATCTTGTGTGGCCATCGATGCGAGCGATGTGCATGGTAGCATATCTAAGACTATTGGGATATGACAACGAATGATGGGTGTTCTGACTAACAAATAAGTGGGGATGTAGAAACAAATATTCGACCAGAAACAAGTGGGGATGATTGCATCAACCATGTCTGAATCATTTTGGTATATGAGGAGCAAAATCCTGTGATATCAGTCGTGATATCCCCATTTCAGTGTTTTTTTTTGGGGGGGGTGGGGAAGGCCCAATCCCAGCAATCCAAGTCATTTTTGAGCTGGGGATATTACACTTCATTGCAGATCTTCCCGGCCTCCGTCTCGTACTGTGCACGGTACTGCTGATCGGCCAATTGCGCGGCATACTCATTGTACAAGGGCTGCTCCATGGCAAACTGGATCAGCAATCCGATGCAGTTCGCCCCAGTTCGCCCCGAGCACCGCGCCGTTAGGCGCGAAAACCAGGAGGGAAACCCTCTTCGCGTTGCGGAATCTTGAGGAAAAAGGGCCAGCAAATCTCATGAATGCAGGTCAAACATCAACAAGAAATTGCGTTAAATGATTTTGAATGAAATGATGTGAAGGGTTTATGGATGACTCCCACTAACCAACGGAACGGATTGATCTGGGTTGATCTGGATTGATGGTACTGTCACAGTCGAAAATTCGCAGGTATCCTTGGGGACAACCAAAGTCATCCTTCCCACCAAGTTCCATGAACTCTGTTGTTTACTCCCTTGCCCGGCCACGGAGTGATATAGTTGTGACTACCTTCAACCTCTAGACTCTGGACTGTTCAAGATATTTCTAGATAGCTCATTTCAAGACTTTTTGTAGAGTGATCTAGAGTTGATATTTATGTCTAGAAATATGTCAAGAAGATTTACCCTCTGGTTATTTGACATAGCCATGGAAAATCACCAGTTTTAATAGGTAAACCATCTATTTCTATGGGCCATCTATACCATGGCTATGTTAGTCATAACCAGATATAACCAGAGGGTACATGTAGAGTGATGATCTAGAAATATGTCAAGGCCCTTGGGATCGGATTAGAACAGCCTCTCACATGATGTCAGCAGGCCTGGGCACTTTCTACACCCTAATTGTCGATTCACAACTGGGGGTTGCCACTCTGGCCAACCGTGTTATACCATAATCATCAATCAGAACTCTGCTGTGGTTGATTTGAATGATTTGACTGAATCTAATGCCACCTACGATTGTACAAAAAAGGTGGGGTCTCGCTCCATCGCCTTCTTACGGCGTTTTTGATTGGAGATGGTTGAGCTGGTTTGGTTGGTTTATTTGGTGTATTTCATTGATTTGGCATGATTTCCGGTTTTTTTTTGCGTTGGTCGATTTGTTGATTTGGTTGGCATCCAAAAGCAACCTATAGTGCAATCTATATGCTCAAATACTGCGTATAAATACTATGCTGAATACATATAAATGAGCACAATACTACCAATAGCCGTTTCTCGCACAATAGTAATTCTTTATGTACAAAAATAACTAATGCGTTCAATACTTTTGAACACATTCTATCAATACAATACTATCCCATTCATTGACTATCATAATGTATACATAAAAAAAATACAATGCTACTCAATACTGCAAAACTATCAACAACCCTTTAGATGTATATATATATATATTAATGTGTGTTATGCAGTTGTGCCACTATTCATATTGTATAATACCATGTAATACCACTACTGTGTAGAATGCCAAATATCAATAACATTCAACAGTAACTGTAGGAACCCTAGACATATCAATAACATTCATTGAATATATATATATATATAGCGCATTGTAATGCCACTATTAAACTAAATAGCTCTAAATATCAATACCCTCCGGTAATCAAACATGGCGTGCTGGAAAATCCACCGTTTGATTCGATGCTTTTGTTCCCATTAGTTGGCCTCCATTTAGTTCGGGGATTTTCCGGCCAATGTTTGATTCTCGGAGGGTTATCCATGAAAGTGATGGGTTAGCACTAAATACATACAATACCACTATTATAATATAAAACCCCTATATAATAACTATTCAACACACCAATGGGAACTACTAAGCAATAGTGTAGTGATATTGTACTATAATAATAATCATCATAATGTTAACAACATAGAAAACATATACATATATATGGAATAATAAGTAATACTAATAATAATTGTAATGATTATGCTTCTAATAATCACTACAGACTATAGTAATAGGATGTAATAGGTATATATTGTATATATATATATATGGTCCCGTGTCCCGTGTTCCCACCCCCCCCCATGGGATGGGGGGGGGGTATGATGCCCCTGTGGTGGTGTATATACATACATACATACCTACATACCTACCTACCTACAATAAAACATACATACATACACCATTACCATTACTTACCTTAAAAACCTTACATTCCATTACATACATACATGTACACATACATACATACATACATTACCTTACCTTACATTACCTTACCTTACATTACATTACATACATACATACATACATACATACATACATACATACATACATACATACATACATACATACCATACATTACATACATACCATACATTACATACATACCATACATTACATACATACATACATACATACATACCATACATTACATTACATACCATACATTACATACATACCATACATACATACATACATACATACCAACATACCAACATACATACATACCAACATACCAACATACATACATACCAACATACCAACATACATACATACCAACATACCAACATACATACATACCAACATACCAACATACATACATACCAACATACCAACATACCAACATACCAACATACCACCACCACAGGCCACAGGGGGGAGGGACCAGAAGAACCATACCACCACCACAGGCCACAGGGGGGGGGGGACCAGAGGAACCATACCACCACCACAGGCCACAGGGGGGGGGGGACCAGAAGAACCATACCACCACCACAGGCCACATGGGGGGGGGGGAGGGGGGGTGGCAACGCTGCACCATATATATATATATATATATCACTATGGTACACATTATAGAATACCACTATGGTATACCAAATATCAACCGAGCCGCCGTGATCACCGTGACATTCGAAACGGCCGGCTCCGCGGCCGGCTCGGCCGGCAGCTGTGCCCAGAGGTGGCTTAGGAAGTCTTCGGCCTTCTCGTTCTCGTCCTGAAAAAGGGCTGAGTTCACCGAAGGATGAAACATTTGGGTGTGTCTGAAAATAGCGTACCCCTAAACCCAATGGTTAATGATCATTATCCCTATTAAATGGCTATAATTGGGAATATACCCTATTTTCAGACAAACCCATTTCATGATTTTCACGTGATTTTTTAAGCACGTCTCATGATGATTTAATAAAAGTGATTTGAACTTTCGAAAGTGAAGAAAAAATGTGATTTGATCAGTAAGATGGTGTTTTTTGGGGGATATTGAAGGAGGCTTGACAATGTTTTTAATGTGGGATTTAAGTTGATGGATTGGTTTCAGGGGAAGTCTACAGGAAAAGTTGAGTTTTACCTCTGAAATAGATATTTGTTCTGCTGATTTCCCCTAGAAAATAAGGGATGAATAGGATATGAATATATCATAAATACCTAGGCCCTCCAAATACCAAAAAAAACATCGTAAAAGTACCAAACTTGTGGGGTAGGCGTCTAAAACCGACCCAAAAAAAAAAATGGGCCATAAAGGTTAGCCATGGTTAACCCAAATAGAAACCAACAACTAGCTATCATAAATCAACCATAAATCCCATGACATCCCCCATTTTTCTTGGAAAACGTCACATTTCCCATGGGAAAATAGGGGAGAGCACCTCGTAGGTTGCAATCAGCTAAGTTGTTTTAGAGCCAGTTTTCCTGGGCGAAAGCTGATGCAACATGTATAATTAAACAGATCTGTACATTTAAACAGTTAAATATACACAAATCAACATGTGTATCTTGTTATGCTGTGTATAAGTGTGTATGTGTGTGTGTGTGCGTATGTGTGTATCTTAAAGTATCTGGGTAAATTATAATATTTCACTAACCTGAATTAAGGCCATTTGGGGATGATTTCCCTTATTAACCATGATTCCAGGCTTCGGTCGCAGTGAGGTCGTTATAATTTACCCAGATGAATGTATAAACCAACTAAATCCCGGCAGGGTGGCACGCCCTCCTCCACTCTCTGCAAATAGCTCCGAAGGCTCTGCAACTCTGACAACTCCGCCGTTCTCCGCCTCAGCGAGCTGAAATGGTCGACGACCATTGGGGATGATGATAGTGGCCCCTGACAATTCCCATCATTCCAGTGAGGTCGCGACGTGAGGGTTGTGGATAAATGATGCACAATGGATTAGATTTTTTTCCAGCCCTTTACCCTCATTTAACATAGCCATGGAAAATGGCCAATTTATAGATCATTCTCCCATTAAAACCTCCATTTATAAGGGATTTTCCATATGTTAAATAACCAGATGGTACATCCCTTTATTACGATTCAGCATCGATGCCTCACCACCCTTTTTTTGCGCCTCAACTCCCACCAGATGCAAAGGAAGGGCAGGACCAGCGCCACGGCCGCGCCAGCGCCGAGCGCCATGGCGGAGAGGCAAAATTTGGCGCCAGCGAATTTTGCAGACTTCAGCTAGCGAATTGAAGAATAGTTGTTCAAATGTGAACAATCTAAAGAAATCTCTGAAGTATTCAATTGTTTAGATGTGAAGAATCAGAAGTTGATCTCCACTGAGAATTATTGATGGAATCTACATGTGGTCTCCACATGGAATCTCCATCAGTTGGGACTGAACTCCCGGCCAAATCTCTGGAAATCCATGGGTGAATGGTGGTCCGACTATGGGGCTTTAAAAAAAAATTAAAGGGAAACCATTTGGGATATTTGACAGCGAAATCATTTGGGTAGCATTCCCATCCACCAGTGAGTTCAATTGTTTTCCCACTAGAATCACTAGCGAACTCCCATTTCTATTGGCTTTCAATTGTCAGCTTTGCTTACCGAAGCACGAAAAACGAGTGACCCAGTACCCGTGGCAATGACCCTGTTGTTGCAGTATGTCAGTATGTCGATCTCTTTCCAAGAATTACCCTCTGCCAATCAAACATGGCATGCTGGAAAATTCCCCATCAATCATTTTCCCAGAAACCTCCATGGATGATCTTCCCATATGTTCATCTAGATGTTTCCATACTCTTCTGCTAAACTACAGTAGGAACTTTTAAGAGAACAGTTGTTCCATTTTTCCATGGATTACCATCTGGTAAACTGTCCCATAACTATGGAAAATCACCATTTTTAATGGGAAAATCCACTATTTATAAATGGCCATTTTCAATAGCTTTTTGTATGTTTACCAGAGGGTACCATCACCTTCGCTCCCCGGATGTTTTCCGCCAGGGCGTCAAAGAGCGACACGCCACTCTCGGTTCGAAGTTCCCGCAGTTGCGGGGAATTGGCGCGCCAGACCTGGCTCAAGGTCGACCCAGGAAACATCGCAACCATGTTTTTTACCCAAAAATATATAGATAAATAAGATCCTAAATAATACTTAAATAGTTTTCTATACATAATATATATATATACATATATATATACATACATACATACAGTATATCTTTGGGGGTTGCTACAACATACAGCGCGTGCATAGCAGAAACAAGTCCCTATTCATCCCTGGAAGAGCACCTCAGCACCAGCCCAGAAGTTGAGAAATCCTCAGCACGGCTGATGTCATGAGTGTCGTGGCTCTGATGACCTCAAGGTTGCTGCATCTTGCTGTACAATGTGATACCCTCTGGTAATTTAACATATGGAAAGATCCACCATTTTCTAGCTGGGAAAATCCACTATTTCGACTGGGGCCATTTTCAATAGCTATTTTGACATAACCAGAGGGTAACCCAGTAAAATCGGTAAAAGATAAACCTCGAATATCAGGTTTAAGCAAAAACGGATCCACCGTCCCCAAATTGACCTGAACAATGGGTGAAGGTCAAACCATGAACCAAGAAAAATCGTTGATTCTTGCGTATTACTGGCATCAATCCCATAAATTGGTGGTTTTTTTCTCCCTGCTAGTGGCTTATTAGACCCAAACAACCAGGGTCATATCCGACATATCCAGGTAACCATGGCCCCAATGGGCTCACCAGATTCACCAAGAATCGATGCACCCAAGGCACCTGCGGAGAGATCGGAGGATTGCTTCGAAAAAAACGGGGCGCCCTATTTTAATCCACCCAACATCCCAGGGTTCATCATCAAATCATCATCGAAATCGATCAAAATCCCAGGGTTCATCATCTTCCATCAAGGACCCAAGATGACCCAAGTATCATCATCATGTTTCAACTACAATTGAAATTCTTGGGGTACACCGGTACACCGCACTTCTGGACCTGGTGACAAGCCCCTATCTTGCCGAAAAAACACACAAAAAACAACTTCGCTCTGGTAGCCGAGCATAGCTATGCAAACCGCGGCAAACAAATACCACGCAAGGTGACGCACACCAGTTATAAGTTGGTGGACAAACCCCAGTTACTATAGTTATATCTACCATAAACCCACAGTTCACCAACTTATAAACCAACTGAGCTATCTGGGAGCCCCCTTAGCTATCAGCAAAATCAGCTATAAATGCATAGAAAACCAATTGTTTGTCTGTATAAATGAACTTAGCTATTATAAATCAACTATACCCTCTGGTAAACCAACATAGCTATTGAAAATTGCCATTTATAGTTGATTTACCCATTGAAAATTGTGATTTTCCATAGTTTTTTGTATGTTTACCAGAGGGTAAATCCCATGAGATCCCATAAATCTGTTTTTTGATCCCAGTAAAATACCATGAATCCACCAGATCTTCGTTGCCTCGTGGAACATCACTGGCAAATGCACTGCCTTGATGCGATCATCACATCCAACACCTGGGATGGCGAATCTGACGATACGCAGCAGGATCCTAATGGGATATATACTGATAATGGGAATTTCTCAACGAGTGTATATATATATAATTATATATATATAACTTGCATATGTATATGTATATACATATAATATATATATGTGTGTGATTATGTGTGTGTGTATAGCAAATCAAGTTTCATAGCAATATATTGCAGTTTACTGTAATATATGTGACATCTTGGGGTTTGTCCGAACTATTTAGTGGATACCGCAGACAATGATCAACCACTGGATTTTTGGATTGTGGGTATGTTAGAGATTGTTGATTCGGGACCGCACGTGGAAAAATGGAAAGTGGCAGCCAAAGCAACAAAGTGAATGAACAAGCAATAATTTATAATAATTTCATTCCTCTCCAATCTCCGCCTGTCACTTGTTACTTCATGTTATTTCCATATACATCACCACGAACTAAGCACACCCATGGCGGGTGGCCATCTCTGTTATTTAGAGGATCAATCATTCTGAGCCTAAGCCATAGTCCAACAGGTTCCTATTCCCAATTGAAATAATGGTTTGTGGCTTGGATTTCAATTAAATTACGTCAAAATTTATATATATATATATATATGTACGTAAATATACGTGTATATACATATATATATATACATATGAATATGAATATGAATATGAATATGAATATAGATGTATATACCACAATATAATAACCATGATCCTTTCCAGCCGAAAGCCACCTCATATATACTCATGGACCTATGGATATTCCTGCGGCATCTCCAATCATAGCTGGTTGTATTCCCTTGTTTCATGCTTCAAAAGCCTCGTCATATCATATGTTGTTGAAACCACCATGAAATATCACCAGTATGTGGTTTTATCATGTTTTATCACCTGTCACCAGTATGGTTGTAGATATTGCTTGTTTGTGCATACTGGTTTATCAGTTGTGTCACCAGTATGGTACCTCCCCCCAATATCAATCTAGGGTGTTATCAGCTTCAAGATACCCAACACATGATGACCAAATATGATACCTAACATCTTCTTAACATCTTCACCACCATCCATCACCAGTAGATCAACTCCACCATACTCGGCCCCTAGGCCCCTAGGCCGGTGCTTCCAAGCCACGCTGCCGAAACTCATCCAGGATGCGCGTGCCGTCCGCGTTGGTCACGCGGAAGTGCTTCCGCAGCACGTCGTTCGGGCCCCTGGGCAGCCGCTGCCGCTGGGAGCTACTTCCAGAAAATGAGGTGGTTCAGGACATCAGGAGTTGCTGTATGTTGCTGTGATTTTACGTAACTTGGCCAAGATTGGCCAAGTCAAATACATTTAAGTTGAAGGATGTTTGCATCACCATGTTTTTCTTCATTCGACATGTCGATGGCTCAAACTTGGGTACCAAAGCGGCTCGCAAATTTGGTCATTTTGAACGACAGCGATGTTTCGCAGGCAACGTCATGTTAACTAACAATGTAAACGGGTAGACAACCTTTTTCCTCGATTTGCAGAATCCTTGGCCCCAATTTCCCTGAAACTACACATACTTCACCCGAGTAAATTTGGGGTGTGGATGACGTGGAACCAAGAAAAACCAAGGAACAGATACCACAGGATCCCGTCAAATCCCTTGAACTTCCCCTGTTCCCCGTGTTCTCCCAGGTTTTTCCCCTGCAAAAGTCTGCAGCTATGGCTGCCATGGCTGAGGCACGAGGGCTCCGCCAAAGGAAAGTTCATCTGTTCCTGAGGGGTCTGGGGAACGAACCTCTGGGCCTCTGGATTCAATGGAACATCAATGGTATAGAAAATGGAAAAAATGAATTATAAATCAAGGCTACTATATGGTACCATATGGAATTATATGCTATTATATGGTACATTTATTATAAATCAATATAAAAGTTTATATAAATCATCTGGAATTATATGGTATTATATGCTATTATATGGTATTTTAGTATGTTTTAGTAATCCTGGAGGTCTCTGTTCCCAGTAACGTGGTTTCCCCTAAAGGGTGCTGGCTGCTGGACTTGGCAGAATCCTTGGCCCGGATCGGGCCCCAGTGAACTGCTTGGTGGTTTTAACCATCTTGAAACATATTGGTCAATGGAAAGGATGACATCCCATATATCATGGAACATATAAAATGATTGAAACCACCAACCAGTTATAGTACTGATATTGAAGTAAGTTAATCTGTATATAGTATTAGCATATGTACGTGTATAACATGGGAATTAATATGTTAACTCAATCTATAACATGGATATTGAAAAAATATAGTACATTATAGTACTACAGTTTAAATGTTTGCCAAATATGATCGCGTATGTGTTACAGTAGAGAAACACCTGTCACCTAAGCATAGGTGACTATACATCATGTGGATATATATATATACATAGATAATTATATATGTGTACGTGACGTGTGTGTGTGTGTGTGCACGCACGGTGTAAGATTTCAATACCAACACCGTGTTGTCTTTGGATTTTTTTACTGTATAACCCAATGAAAAGAAGGCTCGCCTTTAAGCCTTCAATTCTTGAGAGGCCGGACTCTGCCCATGTCCGGCCACCAAGCTACCCTGCACAGGCCCGATCCCGTTCAATTGTCAACTAAGATCAACTACGGGATTGACTGGATGATTTGGGGCTACCCCCACATGAATTAGGAAACCCCTGTGTGGATGTCAACCATCAAGAATTGGGACATTTATTCATAGTCAGCAAACACACGTGTATATATATATATGTGTGTGTGTATATTTATATCTGGGTAAATTATAATATTTCATTAACCTGAATTAAGTTC
Organism: Cladocopium goreaui; assembly: GCA_947184155.2. Classification (NCBI taxonomy): domain Eukaryota; class Dinophyceae; order Suessiales; family Symbiodiniaceae; genus Cladocopium; species Cladocopium goreaui. Next base: position 477,096 of record CAMXCT020001791.1, read on the forward strand.
ATTATTCCCAGTGAGGTCGCAGTGAGGTCGCTATAATTTACCCAGATATATGTGGCCAGGATGGGGGTAGTGCCCGGCGAAGTGGATTTGAACTGCGCAGGGCCACTATGTCGGTGACATAGCTGACGCTGACGAGACTTGTTTCCAAAACACAAAATCCTAAACCCTAAAACCTAAATCTGACATGGAACCCTAAGTTAGCCTTGAAAGTAAGGTCTTCCTAAAAGCGAGGGAAAAAAAAACGTGAAAAAAAAACAAATGGAAGCCATTGGAAGCCTAAAGCTTAGAGAATTGGAAAAATGTTAGACATTAACCTGCGGGCCATGAATCCATATCCAGGGCTGCTCGGATGTAGCTGGCCAAGTCTTCCAAGTAGCTGGGGCACTTCACATGCAACGTCGTAAAGTCCTACAAGCAGTGCCACGGGTCGGTTTCGATGGGGTTTAACCATGTTTAACCACTCAAAATAGGATTTAAACAGCAAGAATTTGGATGTATAGTTGATTGATGATGTATAGTTGATTGATGATGGCATATGATAGCTAAGTTGGTTTATCACTCCCAGAACTGCTAGGTTTATGGTAGATATATCGAGCTACTTAAAGGGAGTTATAAACCAACTTATTGTGGGGTCACCACCTTTGTACGCCGCGTTTTTTGGATCGATTGGTGGGAACATGGTATGAAAAGTGGGTCAAGATTGCAAACTGCCCTCCGGTAAACTAAGAATATGGAAAAACATAGTTTACCAAGGAAAATGATCAAACTACCGATTACCCATGCATACCCAACATTTGCTGGAGGGTATCTTCTTTAGACTTGCTTGATGAATTCTGAGCAGAATGCAAATGGAAGACAAGAATGCTAGGAATTGCCGGTTTCATCCATTTCCACCAAGAGAAGCATCATTTTTCAAGACCCATGTCCTTGCATGTTTCCTCGTGTGTCTCTAGTTCATGTCCATTTCAAGGCGTGTCCTTTAAAAAAAAAAACGTTTTGTCGTGCAAAAAGAAAACGTGGTGCAGCTGCACGGCCCTATCATGCTCCCGTGGTTTTCAGCGGTCCGACAGGCCAGGAAACACGGAATTACCTCAGCAATCGGCATGAAATCTGAGGCTGTGCGTGCCGATGTCGTGCATGAAAAAACCCATCAAAACAGTGGTTTTTCAGTGCACAAGTGGGAAGTGGGACATAGGAAATGACCAGAAAGTTTGTATTTATATAAGGTTACACTATATTACCATCTGGTTATTTAACATAGCCATGGAAAATCACCATTTTTAATAGGTAAACCATCTATAAATGGGCCATTTTCCATGGCTATGTTAAATAACCAGAGGGTATATATATATATATAGTATATTCTCAATAAGTATGATGAAGTTTGTCTTAAGTCCGAACGGGCCCACATTGGCCATGTGTTGGAGTAAACCCAGTCAAGCCGAGTTTTCCTTCAATTCTTAGTGTCATTTCTGGTGGGAATCCCAGAAAGGTTGGTTCAAAATAAGCTACCGCATTCCACTGCTTCTTATTATCACGTTCCCATTCTGGGAAATTTCCATTGATGGTTGGAAAAAATAGGTGCAATTTTCAGACATCCCAAAATAGTTACCGTGGTTTCCCATGGTTTCCCATGGTTTCCCATGGTTTCCCATGGTTTCCCATGTCCCCTGAACGCTGCTCGCTGTGGCCTTATGGCTCCAAGGCGCTCCACACGGGATCCGCGGGCATACGCCAAAGGGTTTCGGAGGAGGCCCAAAGGCTTCCAGTGCCGGTGGATGGAAGCCATACAGCCCAGGGCATGTAGGTCCAGTGATGGGGAATCTGATGATAGATCCAACCTGACTTCGCCAAAGGATGCCAGATGCCAGCCAGATTAGTTTAGGAGAAGAGGGCAGTTTAACCGATAGGTTAATGTTGATGATTGATGATGTGGGAACATTCTGGAATAAGTATAATATAAGTATTAGGTATTCCCTAGGTCTTTTAATCGATGAGGAATCCATCGACATAGAGGGCCTCCCTTTGCACGATAGGCTTGGCCTTGCTATGGCCACATCGTGGGGATCATGAGGGGCATGGCAATTTGGTGCCAGTTAAATAGATGTGAAAGTGTGATGTGCTGCGCGTATTGTTCTGCAAAGACAAGAAAACAGTGTTGACACCTAGAGACGAAATGCAACAAAAAACTAATTATATATATGTGTGTGTGTGCGCGATATATTATATTATTATTTTATCATATCATATCATATGATATTGTATTAAATCATATTTTATTCTGTACTAAACATATCATACTATATTATATTATATTATGCTATATTGTGTTGTATTGTATCACATTAAATTACACTACACCATAATATATTATGTTCTATTCTATTCTGTTATATTGTATATCATATAATGACATGTTACATCGTATTATATAATATTATATATTATATTATGTTGTATGATATTATGTTGTATGATGATATATTGTATAATACTATTGTATTATATGTTTTGCAATTTATTATATATAATGAATATATTATGAAACGGTTTAAAGGGATGGAGGACCCCTGCGGATTTTGTAGGATGGGCCCATCTACATTATCAATTCTGGAAAAACAACCCACAAAGCTTCGTTAAACCCTGCCTTTTGAGGAAGCCGCAGGCACGCTGTTTGGGAGGCCGCAGGCACGCAAGAAGAACATGTTTCATCATAGATTTCCCAGAAACATCCCTTTTTGCAGTGTTTCACCACACTTGAAGCACCAAAAGCAAACCATTCAAAGTCCAAAAAGACGGGGAAGTTCATGGGTTTTCCCTTAAAATCCCCGAATTTCCCATGGAAATATTGGAAATCATCACCATCTTCCCCAGTCAAAAAGGGCAAAATTTTGATGCTTGGCTTTCATACCACCAATATCCACCAATCAAAAGGCCGACCACCTCCCTGCCGGAGCAGCTGTTCGGACCCTTGCTCAACAGGTAGACCACGCCAAAGCCTTCTCCGAGTCCACAGAATTTGCCGCCCATCTCAGCATAGCCTGCTGGCTGTGTGCTGAGAAAATGTTCTCCACACCTTTTGATGGGCGAAACCAAGAGATTCTAACAGATCCCATTACAATCCAAAAGGAATTATATGGCATAGTATATTTCCAAAAAAAAATACTTTGCTTCGAGTGATCCCCACCATGACATTTATACATTTTCTTACTGGCAAATCTTCTGACATTCTATCTGACATATCTTCTGACATTCTATTTGGCATTCTATCTGGCATATCTTCTGGCATATGATCTGGCATATCTTCTGGCATATTTTCTGGCATTCTATTTTCTGGCAAATCTTCTGGCATTTCTATCTGGCAATCTTCTGGCACTCTATCTGACATATCTTCTGGCATTCAATCTGGCATTCTATCTGGCCTATCTTCTGGCATCTATCTGACATAATCTTCTGGCATTCAATCTGGCATATCTTATCTTCTGGCATATATTCTGACATATGGCATTCTATTCTCTTCTGGGCATATCTATCTTCTGGCATATCATATCTTCTGGCATCTATCTGGAATATCTTCTGGCCTATATCTTCTGGCATTCTATCTGGCATTCATCTGGCATTCTTCTGGCATATCTTCTGGCATTCTATCTGGCATATCTTCTGGCATATATTCTGGCATATCTTCTGGCATTCTATCTGGCATTCTATTTGGCATTCTATCTGGCATATCTTCTGGCATATCTTCTGACATTCTGACATTCTTTCTGACATTCATTTCTGTCCCATATCTTCTGACATGACCTTTGTCCCATATCTTCCTACATGAGGTCCGGCAGGGAACACTTGGCGTGGATACTCGCGGTTGAGGTCCGGCAGGGAACACTGGGCGTGGATGGTCGTGGTTGAGGTCCGGCAGGAACACTGGGCGGGGATGATCACTGGGCGGGGATGGTCGTGGTTGAGGTCCGGCAGGGAACACTGGGCGTGGATGGTCGTGGTTGAGGTCCGACAGCGAACACTGTGGATCGCGAGTCGCAGTTGAGCAGGAGGACGAGGAGGACAACGAGACGAGGAGGACAACGAGAGGAGGAGGACAACGAGAGGAGGAGGACGACGAGAGGAGGAGGAGAGGAGGAGGAGGAGGAGCAGGCAACTTAGATAAAATCTAACAACCCTCACCTGGCAGGTGGGGAACTACAAGAAAATTGGATGAGTATGTCATTCATATTAAAAAGGCCATCATTCAATGTATGGGGGAAAGGGATTGCACTTGCACATTATATAACGGGGAGTTGTATGTGCCAAGTAGATCCAAGTAGTACTTATTCGGAAATCCGATGTATATAACCAGGTACGCCGAGCATGGTTGTGGATTACCTTACTGAGTGGGATGCACATCCAATCAGAGGTGATACGCTCATTGCCCGCATAGGCACTGGATTACACACGGCGTTGTTATATTCTCAGGAAAGACATACCCCAAACCTTTGAACAATGTTCAAGCTGCCAGCTGAAGCTGGTTTCTCTGAAAAAACAGCACCCATGGTAAGCCCATGGGAATTCAAAACTCGCCCATTACATTGCCATTTACAAGTGGTGAATTCCCCATGTTCAGATGCACCTGCACCACGATGTAAGTCACCCATCCTTTTAAAGGACAAAATATACAAAATCCACCAACCATATACCCCCGGCATCCGGAAATATGACTGATAAATCATGGTTCTTGGAATTCAAATATCCATGGTAATGATTGCGGTTGCTTTTGATTTAAAAAAACACCTTAAATCCAACTATATTAAAATCACCATTAAACATCATTAAACGCCCTTAGGACCCCAATAAACCCCAATAAATTGAAGGGATCTCTCTGAAATTCCATGGTTTTCTTCCTGGTGCTCCCTGGAGGATCATCCCACTCCTCGTGGTTCATACTCCTCGTGATCGAGAGGGTCCCGTGGATTCTCTCATTTATGGCAACATTAACTCCACAAACACCACTTACCCTCTGGTTATGACTAACATAGCCATGGTATAGATGACCCATAGAAATAGATGGTTTACCTGAGTTTACCCGTTCTTAATAGCATGGTGGATCTTTCCATGGCTATGTTAATCATAACAGATGTCATAACCAGAGGGTACGGGGAAGCATGGGATGATCCTCCAAGGATTCATGATCCCATGATCCCAGGATTCTCCCATCGTCCCATTATGAAAATGTCAACCCTGGATGAATTTCAACCCCTAGCCGGGCTGATTCATTGGGAGGCTACCATATATTTAAGTATCAGAGAATGACTATTGGAGGAGTACCCCCTAATTACCCTCTGGTAATTTAACGTAGCTATTGGAAATGACCATTAATAGTGGATTTTCCCATTAAAAATGGTGATTTTCAATAGCTATGTTAAATTACCAGAGGGTAAACCATGGTTTAGTCTCATCCGGGGTTGACACTACCGCGGTGAGTTCGGGCCCCCAGGGCCACCTTTGTGCACTGCGTCGGTGATTAGCTTGGCCCAGGCCGCACCCTTGGCCCGCAACCGCTTCAGCGAGAAGATCTGCATGGGCAGAGCTAGCACCTGCCGCAGCCAGGTGCGGACCCCTGGATTTTGTGGCAAAAAAAGGTGGGAAAACCATGGGAAAAGCAAAAAAAAAAACGTGGAAAAAACACCTGCTCTAGATTCTTGATTTTCTAGCATCCCAAATTTAGATCGTGTCCTTGGGAAAATCCAACCATTTAATTAATTATCTAGAACCGATTATTTAGTAAAGATTATGAATCAAAGTTCCTTGTACCAGTAACTATGCCTACGGCCCCTAGGTGAACATTGAAATGGGCTCATCCCACACCTGTGATTGCCGCCGGAGAAAAAAAAAAACAATCTTTGAAGAGCGCCTCATAGCTGACATAGTACCTCTGCTCGGATATGCTTTTTGCCATAAAATCAGCCGGCCCTAGCCATCCTACTTGCTTGCCATACAGATTGGCTGCATTTCCGATTCTATGTGATACTGTACTTACTTCGTATATGCTGCCTATATCTGCCTATACGGCCCAAAACACCTGCTATGTACTTCTGCCAGCCACATACCAGCTCAGCATCCTACCATCCTCACCTGATCATCTGCCACTGCGAGGAAGTCGTCCTACATCACAAGGGCAACGGGGTGGGTAATCTTCAGCCCGATGGCCCCGGTGTTTCCGCTCGAGCTATGCGCAATCAATGGGGGAAAAACAGACATGTGTGGAAGTCTTTACCCTCTGGTAAACTAACATAGCTATTGAAAATGGCCATTAATAGTGGATTTTCCCACTAAAAATTGTGATTTTCCATAGCTATGTTAAATTACCAGAGGGTAATCAACTGGAAATATTCATCTTCCCTGGCCCCCATAGCTCCCAAAAATGTCTCTGATGATTTTGAATATAAAAAAAATCAACATCATCAATCATCACAAATCACCAATCACGATGAATCGTCAATCACCATTGCCATAAATCATCACAAATTATCAACTGTCAATCATCACCAATCATCATCCTCCAAATCATAAATTCACGGTAAATCATCCTATATAATTCACCCTAAACTACCGTAATTCAATCACCCAAAAATCACCCAAAAATCGCCATAAATCATCCGATTAATCATCCGATTAATAATCCTACAGAATCCTACATCGCCATCATCCTAGATCTCAAACAGCGTCAAAAAATATGAAAGTCAATGGGAAGGATGACATCCCATATTATGGAAAATAAAAAATGTTTGAAACCACCAACCAGTATATGTTGATTTACCCATTAAAAACTGGATGATCCCCCCTCCCCTCATCCCAAAAAAAGTCCTCGTCCAAGTGCTCCAGATGCTCTGCCAGTTCCGCTGGGTCGGCCAGGAAAACGTAGTCTCCTGCGGATGGGATCATCGGATCTGCTACCATGCCATTGAAATATATAGGAGATAGATGGATATAGATTAATATAGTAGTTATATATAGTTATAATATATATAGCATAGATTAATATAGTAGTTATAGTTATAGTATAGCAGTATAGCATAGATAAATTATATAATATAGTATAGCACATCCCAAAAGATAGAAAAATCAAGTCTCGATTCATGATAGTGATAGTGATTGATTAAACTTTTAGATGTTCTTTGGGGGATGACTATAGGTTGGTCCTGCAAATCTTCCCATGCAATTCTGGGAACTGGGAAATTAACATTATCAAACCATATTCAACCATAAGAATCCTGAAAAACAAACGTAATGTTAAATACCCAGATTCTGGACCTCAAAATGAATGGACCAAATACTAAACCACTGGGTCCACCGCGGTAATTTATATATATATATATATATGTGTGTGTGTGTTAATTAAATATTAAAGGATAGTGTTCTATACTTTTCTCGGGGCTGTTCAATGTCGTTCACCCCATTCGTGACTGGAGAAATTGGACCATATGGTGCCAGCAAACGGGGGCCACTTCTCAATTTCCAGAGCGGCTCCAGCATCCACCCAGATCAGCGCATCTTCAGCTTCGGATTGGGGCACCACCAGGTGAGGAAACATCCGCAGCCATCCTGCGACGTTGGGTGGCGGAGGTGGCATGAAACGCACCGACAAATGTTCAAGCGGAAAGGGATTCACAGATTCACACGATCCTGGGGAAAAAAAAAGGTTGAAAAAAAAACAACACAACAACAACTCTTCAATTCTTCTATATTATTCTGACTTTGCAGGCTCTTCCAGTTCTGTTCCGAGGCCGCTCCCAAGGCCCCAGCTTCCCAGCTTCCCCACACCATTGCGCTCCTGCACTGCCGTAGTGACTGGAGAACTGCAAGCAATCCTCCGGCACCAGCGCGTGGATTTCTTGCCAGGCATCGAGCTCCTCCTGCTGGTAGAAACGGAAGGAACCTGCGATGTGCGGAAGGAAACTTGCGGATTTTTTCGGTCGGGATTACCACCATAAATTGCCTTTTCAAGAGGGAACATTACCCCTCTGGTAAACTAACATAACTATGGAAAATCATCATTTTTAATAGGGAAATCAACTATAAATGGGCAATTTTCAATAGCTATGTTAGTTTACCCGAGGGTATATTCAACCAAATTTGAAGGGTGTCCCTCTCAAATTGTCACATAAACCCATGAAGGTGGGTGACGGGAAGATTTCAAACGTGTGCACCATCGCGGCAAAGCCGGTTTCCCCTGGAACCCTCCGCAGCCTTTGGCCCTTAAATTGGGTTCCAGCTCCTGACCATGGGAAAGCAAAGTGATCGCTTGACTGCAAAAAACCATCGGCCTCGAGACTCCTTCTTTCTCTTTTCCTCCTTCCTCCTCCTCCTCAGTATCATCATCATTGTCTCCCTTCAAAAATCTCGAGGCTGGAGACTGTCTCCGGGTCTAGTTTCCAGGTCAGTCGGTCACTATGAACCATAGCCATATTCACCTCCGGTAGTCACCAGCAAATCACCAACTTGATATCCATCATTTCGACTCCTTCACGGCTTCCTCACATCCTCCTCCCCACGTGTATGGCCATGTGTTCACCATTCTATTTACCCCTTCCCCCCCATTCATCAAATTTTCACCCATCAACCCCATGAACATTGCCAAACTCAGCTACCCAATCATCGCCCATCCTATCATATCCCATCATTCTCTCCAGTAGTCACTAATCGAACATATATAATCCCATGATATCCCATGATTATCCCTATGAAAACTGGAAAAAAACACATACAACCCCATCATATCCCATCATTCTCTCACATCAAACCCATATTAAACATTGTTAAACCACAAAAAATCGCATCCCCCATCGACCCCATCGGCCCCATCCCATCTCCTTTAAAGCTTCCTTCACGTCCTGCTCCCCCAGGCCATCCACCACCAGGTGGAATCGCAACGGCCGTGTCTCCGCGAAGAACAGCGCCGAGCGGATGCCGGCCAGCGCCTTGCGGCCGAAGGCCGGGAAGCCCACGGAGGCCACCTGGCGGTATGTGCAAATGTGTATGTATATACCTGAATCTTCATTCGGACATTAATGTCTGCCTTTTCAACATTATATGCCTGAAGGGGGTGTCGGACAGAAAATCTGACTGCGGGCGGAATTCAGTTTCAACAATCGAAAACATTGAAATGCTGTATTTTTGGGGAAAATGAATTCGGGCGGAATTGCACGTGATTCGGGCGGAAACACACGTGATTCAGGCGTAAATGGCCGTAACGATTTTTTTGAGAACACAAAGATAATTTTTTGGCTAAAGTGGGTTCGGGCGGAATTTGGAGCCTTAGGCGGAATCCTCAGATTCGGGCAGATTTCCTGACTGAATGCATTCAGACTGAAATTACTGACTGCACGAAGATCTAGGTATATGTGTGTGTGTGTTGCACATAAATATGTGCCATTACAATATCTATATATATATACATATGTATATATATATAGATATATAGATGGTTTGTAAAAAATATATATATGACTTGAAACATGAGAGCAAGGTTGAGTCCCTTCAGGTCGTGGTCTCATCCGTCACGTCCGCACCATGGCCAGGTGCACCGGCGCGCCATCGCCCCCGGCGCGCCACTGCAGCAGGGAGCGTTCCTGCAGCAGCTGCCACCAGCGGCTGCTGGCGCTGCGGAAAAGCTCCCGCGCCTGACCACGCCATCTGTCACCAAGGGAAGATTACATTTGGGGGTTTCCTAAAATTGGGGATCCCCAATTATATCAATTATGTAGGTTTCAATACTCAATGGGAATTGGAATTACTATTGGGAATTCCAGGATCTTAAATTGGAGGTACTGTACCATTTTTCAGGCCATTTTTTTGGGGGATATTCCCTAAAAAATAGGCCTAAAAAAAAGGCCTTATATGGCCTTATATATGGTAGGTACCTCCAATTTAGGATCCTGGAATGGCCATTGATTTGGGGGTTTCCGAAAATTGGGGATCCCCAATACCGTAGGTCTCAATACTAAACTGACTTAATTTTGGATGATTTGGGGCCATTTGGGGTACCCCTATTGAAGGAAACCACAATTTATGGTAATAATGGGATATAACAAACAATAATGGGTGAAGAATGTGTTGTATGATTGTTGAAGCTATAGAAATTCCAACATATATCCCACATAATCCAACAGGTGGCCTAGTTATGCTTATCAACAGAAATCATCAGAAATCTACCTGTCGTATGTTGATTGCTAAAAATGTTGGGAGGCATATCACCCTTCGGTAACCAAACATGATCAAACATGGCAAGCCGGAAATCCCCGCACTAAATGGAGCTTTGGATGGGGAACTCAACTTTAAATGGTGAATTTCCCATGCATTATCGTATGTGCTAAGCGTAGAATATTATACATCCTGATTCATCTATTTTCCATCATTTATTCTGCACTATTCATCCATCATCATGATTACCAATAGATATCATCTTCTTCCCAAAATTACACCTGGAATGGCATAATTAAATTTAATTAACATGTATTCCTAATGATACAACAATTATTCCCCATGTTTGAGCCATAGGTAAATTCTCAACCATAGATATCATGAAATGGATACTCATGATTAACAGGAATACATTCATTCTTCATGAAATCATTTTCCGTTACTCGCCCATTATCATTCATGGAATATATCCGAAGATATTTGTATATTATCAATATTGCCATAGATAACCATAATTCTGTAAGTATACCCTGCAGTAAATTAACATAGACCCTGCCAGATAGGGGTTGGAAGACTAGTTTCCACTAAACAATTGGTGATTTTCTGGGTCGAACTGTGAATTTACCAGAGGCTACTTATTATCAATAAATAATTATGCTAATTATATATCCCTAGGTATAATCAATGTTCTTAATTATACATATTCTCCATAGATATTTCATCAATATCTATGCCATAAAATATCATAATATATACATATCTATATCTATAATCCCTAAAAAATACCTTCTGGTTATTTAACATAGCCATGGTATAGATGGCCCATAGAAATAGATGGTTTACCTATTAAAAATGTTGATTTTCCATGATTTTCCATGGCTATATTAAATAACCAGATGGTAACTATATAACCATATTTTTCATTCTCCATACCCTCTGGTAAACTAACATAACTATGGAAAATCACCATTTTCAATGGGAAAATCCACTACAAATCACCCTTTTCAATAGCTATGTTAATTTACCAGATGGTATATCCCACTAATATTCCCATGATTTTCCCATATAAAACCATATAAAACCTCCATTTCTGGTGGATCAACCTCCATTTTCATTCTCCATAGATCTCATCTTCCCTGTTTTCCCGATCTTCTCGCCTGGAACGCCAGGCTGTGCCAAGGCGATAGCCACGTCAAGGCCACCTGCAGCAGCGCGACTCTCCATGCCTGGCCGGAGCAACGTTGTGGTCCCGGTAAGGGGCCTAAACCTATCCCCAAAATGGGGAAATCACCAGCAGAATCTCGATTCAAGATGATATAAGATGGTTTGAGCTGGTTTAACTTGCATGTAAAATGGGCAAAAAGGGTCAAAAAGGCTGGACTCCAGTACCAAAACTTCGGGATTTCAGTGGCAAAATATAGGGCTTTCCCCACCTGAAGGCTGAACTCGCCGTCGTCCACCAAATCTAACCACCCAAAGCGGAAGATGGGAGACAACGATGAGGACAAGGCCACCTGAGGGAGCTGCCAGGATGGCATTGATGGTCCTAGGTCCATCAATGAGTCCAAAAAAAAATGAAACGTCCATCTTAGATAACCCCATTATAATATTGTTTGTGAAATCTCTGAATGTGGTAATCCCATAAAAAAAACAACTAAAATTTAGGTGTCATTTTACATCCAATAAAGATGGTAATCACCCAATGCCTTAAAACCTACCACTCTCTCTCTCTCTCTCTATCACCTTCAGGCAGATGTCTGCCCCAGTCCCTTGTTGGGATAGTTCATTATTGGGTTTACCACACGAATCGAATATTGTAAATAGCCACAAATAGCCTATGTTAAGTTGCATCCCACGTGTATTTCCATTGATTTTACGTATGGATTTCTTAATCCCACAGTGTCATTTCCATACAGGTTTCCCATGTATAATTTCCACTTGGATTTCCATCTTATCGAACTATTTCCATAGTTGCCTCCCGTTGATTTTTTCAATTTTCCATTGTACCATCTGGTTATTTAACATAGCCATGGAAAATCATGGAAAATCACCATTTTTAATAGGTAAACCATCTATAAATGGGCCATCGAAAAACCATGGCTATGTTAAATAACCAGAGGGTATATTTATAGGGATTATAGATATAGATATGTATATATTATGATATTTTATTTAACATAGCCATGGAAAATCATGGAAAATCACCATTTTTAATAGGTAATCCATCTATTTCTATGGGCCATCGAAAAACCATGGCTATGTTAGTCATAACCAGAGGGTATATTTATAGGGATTATAGATATAGATATGTATATATTATGATATTTTATTTAACATAGCCATGGTTAAAATCATGGAAAATCACCATTTTTCCCACATCTTCCCACAGTTCATGATCCCAAAGCGTCTCCCCTTTTGGAGTCGCTGAAATGCACCTCAGCTGCCCGCATGAACGGATCACAGGCTGGCGACGTCGCGCAGTCCATGGCGGACTCGGTCGCCTCGCCATGTGGCGGCCATGGGAGCGCCGTGGTGGGATGGTGGCATGGTGGGAAAAGATGAGGGAACTATTCAATGGGAGATCTCCAGGATCCTAAAATGGAGGTACGTTAGTACCATTTTTCAGGCCATATTTTGTGATATTCCCTAAAAAATAGGCCTAAAAAATCGGCCTTATATATGGAATCGGTACCTCCATTTTAGGATCCTGAAATTCCCATTGAACTATGGGGACAATGATGGGGGAACTATAGGATAGCTATGGATAGCTTACGTGTGGTAAGCTAAATGGGAGATTTTGGGGTGATGATCGGTATGGTTCTGGACTGGGTAAAGGGGTGTTTTTGATTTTCTGTGATCGTTGTGGTTGCGGTTATCATTCAAAGGCAGTTTCACCCATCATTTTCGTGGAAAACATGGCTGATGCTAGCTGGATAAACCCCCAATACCTGGATATTTACATATTCATCTGTAAATATGATTTTTCCATTGCCATGCTTGATTACCGGAGAGTATGATATTGGATTACACTGAGTACTTGATTTCTTTAATAATGGCCAAATCTGATGACTGTGCGTCTTCATTTTTTGTTGGTTATGGTCCTGGTTTGTGAAAAACATAAGAAATCGATTATGGTTGTGTCTGTGTTCCTTCTAATACATTGGAATATGTTTTTGAACTCACCCATAGTAAACTCTCTCCAGCAACGTCAACCCCAGGTTCATAAATCCTGATGAATTACGGGCGTTCCCCCCAATAGAGCTAATTAATATACTTTGCCACTTAAATTGTTTGTGCCCCTCCAATTAAACAGCCTAGGGATGCCTAGGGGGTTGCTAATCCGGCAATAACATGAACCATTCATGTGTGGATCATCTTACGTTACCCCAGGTCATCCCAAATGGGGGTATATCATCCAACAACTAACTTTTTCGTCTGGGTCTTTTATCATCAAATAACGATTCATATACGTTTCCCTGCGTGTCCTTGCGCTCTTCGGTGTTTTTATCATGTTCTACTAACTAGACAAGTTTTGTATTTAATAAGGGGTTGCCGGGGGCATGCTGCTCAAGGAAGTATTTGATGGTTTCAGTGTTCCACTCCGCTCTGCAATTTCAGCTCATCGTCGCAACCTCAGCAAGGAAGATAAGAATACTTCACGGGAAACGATTCCCGTGATGGGGGTGTTCATGCGAGGCAAAATTTTGGCGGAATCAAAGACATACAAGATTATTCCCATGACAGGAAAAGGAAATTCACTTTGGGCGTCCTCACTCGTTCTTCTTGGATGTGGCCCAAAGCTATCGAGCTGTAAAAATGTTACTTCCAGACTTCCAGAGTCTTGTAGTGATGCCTGTCCAACATGGCAAAACGACCTAAAGAGAAACTTGCGCTTACCTTGCGCTAGACTTGCGTTCAAAACAGGCTTTGCAGAGAAACAAATCTGATAATTAAAACGATTCATCTCCCTCGGAAAAACCCGTGACAATTAAAGACAGGACTGGCTCCTTTTTGGCTCGGGGGGACCGTTTGGGAATCAAACTTCTATTTAGCTACTACACTCTCCTTCTACCATACCTCTTGAAATTTGATTCGCGTGGGGCTCCTTTTTGGCTCGGGGAGGTGGGTTTTGGGACCCAAACTTCTATGTAAGCTACTACACTCTCCTTCTACCATACCTCTTGCAATTTGATTCGCGTGGGGCTCCTTTTTGGCTCGGGGGGGCGGGTTTGGAAATCAAACTTCTATGTAAGCTACTACACTCTCCTTCTACCATACTTCTTGAAATTTGATTCGCGTGGGGCTCCTTTTTGGCTCCGGGAGATGGGTTTTGGGAATCAAGCTTCTATGACACTCTCCTTCTACCATACCTCTTGAAATTTGATTCGCGTAAGCCTCCTTTCAGGCTCGAAAAGGTGGGTTTTGGGAATCAAACTTCTATGACACTCTCCTTCTACCATACCTCTTGAAATTTGATTCGCGTAAGCCTCCTTTCAGGCTCGAAAAGGTGGGTTTTGGGAATCAAACTTCTATGACACTCTCCTTCTACCATACCTCTTGAAATTTGATTCGCGTAAGCCTCCTTTCAGGCTCGAAAAGGTGGGTTTTGGGAATCAAACTTCTATGACACTCTCCTTCTACCATACCTCTTGAAATTTGATTCGCGTAAGCCTCCTTTCAGGCTCGAAAAGGTGGGTTTTGGGAATCAAACTTCTATGACACTCTCCTTCTACCATACCTCTTGAAATTTGATTCGCGTAAGCCTCCTTTCAGGCTCGAAAAGGTGGGTTTTGGGAATCAAACTTCTATGACACTCTCCTTCTACCATACCTCTTGAAATTTGATTATCAAACAAACTTCTATGGCCCGCGGGGCCAGGCTTCTGCTGAAGGACACCATTCGGGAATCAATCAAATTTAATCAATGCTTGTCCAGGACCTCAGCACCTGGTTTCCAAGAAATTGAATCGATGCTAAACGCGCTCAATACGTTTCAAAACCACATATATACCACATATCCTAATTTAAAACAAAAATCCTACTGTATCTTGCGCCCGCCATTGGGTTTGATTGCGTGCCTGAAGCCACACACGCACCACAAAATGGCAACAACATAACCCACAGGGCCACCTCCACGATGCGCAGTAGCTCCTGGACTGCTGCTTCAATGCCCTGCTGCAGTTCTTCCTCAAGGCCAGCCCAGTTGGAGCTTCAACATGGGTACCCTCTGGTTATGTCAAAATAGCTATTGAAAATGGCCATTTATAGTGGGTTTTCCCATTAAAAATTGTGATTTTCCATAGCTATGTTAAATTACCAGAGGGTAATGCCCCGAACTACATGGAGGTCTTGTGTTGAAATATAGTGGGAATAGGATGGAAATATCATGGGGATAACGGAATATCATAACCTAGGTGACGTTTATGGATTGTAGGAACGTTAGAGTAATCCCCAGAAAGTGGGGAAATGGAATATACTGTTATGAACAAAACCGATCGAATTGTTTCCATACAAACTGGTTGAGTGTGGCAGTTTCGGCCCTACCTCTCGGGTTGTCAGGGTGCCATGCAATGTGGCAAACCCACATTGTCACATTACACAAACCATTGTTTCAGAAGCTAGGGGCTTAAGATCCCCCAAATGATAAGTGGTGGTAAATCGAAAATGGATGAACATGGTCCACTCAGATTACAACAATATTGGGCTTACCACATTGCCTCCAGTACTCTCTCTGGTAACTACCCTGGAAGCGGATCTGCCTCAACATGACGATCATTCCTGGAACATCATGGGTAAATCCTCGGTAAACATGAACGTGGAAAGTCGTTTTGGCAATGGTCATTGTACCTTAACTTTACCGTAAGCTACATCTACAGCAACTACCTCATCACGCCCTCATCATTATCAATGCGTGGGTCGTTGTCATTTGGGTATGGGTCATGAACCCCAGCAGCCGGGCGTGGCATGTAACCAGCGAAAGAAAAGAGCAAACCGTCACAGACGACTACGATCACCAAATCAAACCTGGTGGCATTTTGACACAGTACCGTATACGGTAGTGATACCCGCCTTGATTGAGGGGTAGGAACCCTTACCCCACCATTCCATCAAAATCTGGTTTATGTAATGGTTGGGTGCGGGTATTTCTTTTAGAATGGATACTTTTTTGGGTTTATATACAATGGAAGACCACTATTGTACTACCTAGATCTACCTAGCAGGCCGGATGTCCCAAAAAAATTGTTTCCCACTAAGAGACTATGTTGTGGAAATGACGTAACAGTTACATGTTGAAACAATGTAAACTTGATTTATATGTTATGGAACGGGCCGCATCTTGAAGGGATCATTTTAAGATATCTTAAGATGGAAGGCGGCCAAATCCTGGAAGGCCAAATCCTGGACGCAGAAAAACATTGACCAAATTTTAGCGTTTCTCCATCCAACCTTCCAACTTTTATATCATGGTAGCCATTTTGCAGACACATTTCCATTATGGAAGCACCGATTTTGGGCCTAATGAAACCAAGGGATAATGCAATTTTATATAATGGATTGGCACCCCCTTTTTATGAAATGGATGGTGCGGAGTACCAAGATTCAAAAGTATTTTGCTTATTTTGCCCACATGTACCTGGGTTTCCATTTTATACGGTGCATGGGTTGTTCCATTCCATGGGGCTTCAACCAAGGGGGTGTAATGATAAGAAAGAAAGAAAGAAAGAAAAAAAGAAAGAAAGAAAGAAAGAAGGGAAACAGGAAGGAAAGAAGAAAACCAAACAAAAAGGAAAAAAAACATGCAAAATACCCATATACATCATATACTGTAAACACATATTAAAAAAAAAAAACGCATCAACAGCATCCCACAGCCATGCCACCCACTGCGGGGAGCTGCGCTGGATGCTCGCCAAATGCCCGCAGCAGGCCTGGCGCAGCGGCACCATGGCAGGCACGGCGCATTCGGCCAGCTGCACCGGCTCGCTACAACAGGCCGCCTGGCTGAAACGCTTAGCGTCGTTGGGGCCGGTGTCACCGGTGGAGACGCGTTTTCCCATTGGTTTTTTTCCGTCAAGGCCTCCATGGGGAGGATTTCTGATTGCCACGTTTGATTGCCACGTTTGGTTAGAGTTTTTGAGAGATAGTTTGTTATTAGTACTATATCATGTACCCATGTATGTCCCATAAAGAACAGTAAACAAAGTTGTGCCTGCCAACTTAGATATCTTAGATATGCCATCCCCCCCTTCACACTGAACACCCCCAAGAAGTCATGGTGGATGATGGGGATGAAACCACATATTTGGGACCAAATAATGGGGATGTTTAATATTGGGATGATGGGATTAGGAATGCCAATGGGGTATCAATGGGTATCACCTTCATTTACAGTAGATCTAAAGATATGCGTGTGTGTTTGCATGTATTTATGTATATGTATGAATGTACATGTGCATATATGTATTTATACATATGTATGTACAAGTATACACGCATGTGCATATATATATATTATTTATTTACTTATTTATTTATGTACATGCATATGTATGTATATATATATATATGTGTGTGTGCGCATGTAAGAATATGCATATATATATATATATATGTGTGTGTGCATGTAAGAATATGCAAATATATATTTATATATATGTATATGTATATGTATATATATATATATATATGTACGTGTATATATAAATAATACATATATATATACATATATATATATATATGCACATACATATGTATGTATAAATATATATATACATACATATGTATGTATATATATATATATGTGTGTGTGTGTGTATGTGTGTGTGCTTCAGTAAGCCAAATTCTGACGATGCCAAGGTGTGTTTGGCTGTCCAAAAAGAGTGGATACTCCCAAATATATGGCTGGATGTCGAGAAGTACGGTCTCTGACCCACACAAAACAACTCCACACCAAGATCTTCAATTATCGCCATTTCTTCTCCCATGTCTCCCGCCAAAATGTTAGCAAAATAGATTTTCAAAAGAAATACAAAAAAACATAAACAAACATTACCCTCTGGTAAACTAACATAGCTATGGAAAATCACCATTTTCAATCGGAAAATCCATTATAAATCACCATTTTCAACAGCTATGTTAAATTACCAGAGGGTACACCAAAACGTTCAGCATGCTGTCCTTATGCCAACTCTTCGACGCCAAAACTTCGACGGCCGCACCTGGATCTCGGCACCTTCACCTCAAAGATTGACACGGCGGAGTTCGTCAATGGCTTCTCTCTTTCTGGGGAAATATCACTTGACACAACATTTGAAGGGTTTGATTGGGAATGCAAATGACACACTTATATATATATTATAGGAAATATCTAGCATAGGCATCAGCAATTTCGGCCCTGAAAGCCTACATTTGAACTGACCAACCATGGAAGCCACAAAAAATAGATATTGAAATAACTACTTACCAGGCAGTTTAGCTTTAAATCATCTTGCAAAGTTTAAGGCTTGTTGGGTAGAGGGTTGATCTGACAAATTCTGTGACCCACCGGGGCTAGTGGTGATAGCCAAAGCTTTCGGTGACGCGATATTCCAGCCACAAAAAAAGGAATTCTGCATCCTTTAGGTGTACATTGCATATAATATGGATAATTATCACAAATGCAAGTACATGTGCACCATATATATTATTCAGAATAAACTACCCAAATTCACAAACCTGATAGTTAGCCTTACTTACCTATATATATATACTTACATAATCTTACTAATCTTACATACATATATAATAATTATCGCACATTGCCCCGGTCATTGGCGGCCTATCCCATGCCCTGGCGCCTATGGAGTTCCAACACTTGGGCACAGGTGCCAAATTGACGTTGTCCGCGGACCATGGCACCATGGCACCATGACCGCCCGGGCCCAGGAGATGACACGATGGAAACCAGGTGGAATTCAATGGATTTGTTGGAAAATCCTGCAGGAAACCATGGGTTCTTACCCCAAATGTAGACATATAGAAGTTTCCTCCAAAATTTCCAATCATCCAATTCTAAGCTCGACTGGGAACTTAGGGAATCCAATGGCTTTCCAACGCTAAGACTACATGTAAGGATTGCTGAGGTTTTATCTCAAAGAAATAGCAGTGTAATGTGATGTATCATTTGGTGTGGTTTGTTGCTGGGGGTTGTCAGAAGAATAATGTCCATTGAGGAAACCATCCAGTCAAACCCGCCATACGTAGCCTCCAGACGTCCCACCAGCAATTGCCACCTTTGAGTCGTGTGAAAGTGCGCTTTAAGCCATCCAATAAGTGGTAGGTACGTGGCCCCAGCATCCTTGGTACATAGTGCTGCATCAACGTCCTACAGGATCTGTGGGCCCCTTTGGACCAAAATGCTCCTTGTCCATGATCCGCAAGACAATCCTACCGAATCCTACCCCTTGATGTAATTAAAATATATTTAAATAGGTTACAGTAAATGTGCCCAACGGGCCCGGGGCCCCGAAATGACTAGATCCAAGACTAAACCAGGGTTTCATTTGGATGGTTAACGGCGGATTACAGAATGTATTGGTAACTTGTATATATTTGGCACTGTTCCACTGTCGAGTTCCAAAGTTCTTGGCAAGGGGGCCTCTCTTGCCTAACTTCTCTCTCCCTGAGGATGTGTTTGGGTGGAGCCAAATCTGCTCCAACCAAAGCCACTGCACAGCCGCTGATAGAATCATGGGTGCGCAGGCAGTTTTGTATCTGGAGGGCTCCTGCGAATCTGTTCTCTGCACAAACTGGCTACACAATCTATTTAAATTTAAAATTCAGCTGCAGCACACGTGTCAACCAACAGGGCAAGTACTCACAGGAGTACAGGGGGCACTGTGCAGAAATCTCACCTCTAGCATGACTAGCGCAAGGACTTTAGCAACCTCTGGGTGGTCTGCGATTTCATCACAGATGCTCCTGCTTTACCCACACGCTTGGCCTTGCGGTCCAAGAGCTCCGACAAGTCTCGTGGGAGGCCCGGCAAACGGCGGTGCTGCTGCAAGTCACCTGCCAATCCAACGACTGCGATGCCATCGTTCATCTTTTGGAGGAGCTCGCTATCGATTTGAACTTCAATCATCTTCAACGTCCTATACTCGCACGAGTCTGTGTCCAAAGCCTCACGCACTGCATGGGGCCAGTTGGCTGCCGCAGCTGCCAAGAACAGGAACGTGAGTGCCACTTGAAGTTTCATGACTTCACGGCTTCTTGAGCCAGAGTTTGTGGAAAGTGAAAAAAGGAAGGCTGGATCAAAGCTAAAAGATGTTTGATTAACTGATTCCAGCACCCGGTAATAAATGGAAATTTCTGCTGACCGCGGCCGACCGCAAGGGGGAGGGCGTGAGGGCAGAGATGTTGTGAAGAAGAAGAAGAACAACAACAACACCATCACTTTGTTTTTCTTCTACCAGTCCAAGGGTTTCAGAAGCAACGTTGGGCAGCTTTCCCGTTTATAAACAATTCTGAACCTGGGAATGCTTCTTTCGCTATGTTTTGGGAACAAAATTAGGTTGTTGTTTTGCCGCTACGCAGGCGCCACGCAGGCATAAAGGCATATTTGCTTGTGCTTGGCGGGTTCGCTGGCTGCAAGATGTGGCAAGCAGCAAGGAAAAAGTGAAAACTGACAGTTTTAATAGCGTTTCAGAAGGGGCGTTAGGAAGTTTTGGGGGCTTCCATTGCTCTCTGTTTTGTGAGCGAAATTATAATTAGATGGTGGAGGCGCCCCAACGGCATGTAGCTTGTGCTCGGCGGGCCCCACTGCCTCCTAGATGAAACAGCTATAACAGCTGGAAAAAAACTGAAAGCTTACAATTTTAGTCGCATTATTGGTGCTTCTTTTGCTACGTATTGGGAACAAAATTAGGTGGAGTTTCGGTGCCCCAACCACATGTAGCTTCTGCTTGGCAGGCTCGCTGGCTGCCAGATGTAGCAAACAGCTGGAAAAACTGAAAACTGACAGTTTTAGTAGCGTTTCAGAAGGGCATTAAAAAGTTTTTGGGGTTTCTTTTGCTACATTTTGGGGCTCCGTTTTGGCAACAAAATTATTTTATTGTTTTGCCGATTCGGAGATACCATAATGATGTATTTGTGTTTGAGGGGCTTGCTGGCTGCAAGATATTGCAAACACCTTGAAAAAGCTGAAAGCTGAAAGTTTTAGTAGGGTTTCAGAAGGGACGTTACGTAGTTTTTTGATTTTTTTGCTACATTTTAAGAACGAAATTACGTTGTGTTTTGTGTAGCATGTGCTTGGCGGGCTCCACTGCCTGCTGGATGTGGCAAACAGCTGGAAAAACTGAAAACTTACAGGTTTAGTAGCATTTCAGAAGGGGCATTTAAGAGTTTCTGCGGCTTCTTTTGCTACGTTTTGGGAACGAAATTAGGTGGTACTTTAATGTTTCGCAAGCGCCCCTACGGCATGTAGATTGTGCTCGGCGGGCTCCATTGCCTCCTATCTGAAGCAGCTGGAAAAAGCTGAAAACCGTCAGTTTTTGTAGGGTTTCAAAAGGGACGTGAGGGAGTTTTCGGGGCTTCTATTGCTACGTTTTTGGGAACACCATTAAAGGTGGTGCTTTGATGTTTCGCAGGAACCCCAACGGCATGTAACTTGTGATTGGTTTGAGGATAGGTTTCTGAAAGAAAGCGGGTGAATCTGCAAAAAAACTGGGAAAATTACATAGCCCACAGCGGGCGACATTCTGGGCAACAACAGCAACCCTTGAGGCATCGCCGGTGTGCGAAGCCTTACAATATGCTCTTAAATTCTTGATGATTCTCACTGCCGGCAAAATCAATCGTATCCAACAGCGGCTCTTTGTCTTCCGCAGCAAAATGCCAAACACATCCCGGCTCTGACCAACAAGGGTGGCTTGAGAATCAGCACGAAGTCCATGGGCATCTGCTTGTGCTTCTCCCTAGGCGCCCGGTGCAGTAGAAAAATTTGTTGAGATGCAAATGCATCCAATATGCATAAGACTCATGAGATGCATGGATTTCCTGAAGCTCTTCAAACCAAACGATCCAATGTTTTTTTGACAACTTTGTTCCCCTTTGTTCCCCTTTGTTCCCTGCATCCAGCTCTTCGGGCCTGAGTGATCCATTGCAAGGTCTTGTCTTCACAAGCCACTCGTCCATCCAGACTTGTCGCAATCTTCAGGACCACAAATGGCCTCTGCTGAGTGTTGCTGAAATGCTTCGGCTTGGATGGGCTATGTGGGCAGTTTGTAGGCTGCCAGCTGAGAGGTTTTCGACTTTGTTATCAAGACAACATGCGTAAACTGTCACCATGATTCCAGGCACAACAGAGCAACAGCAAAGCATCAGGCTCGGGCCTCTGCAACTCCCACATCCACCTGGCGAAGTTCCAAACTTAGATTGGGATTGGCACATCGCACAAATGTTGGTCCGGCAATGGCAGTCCAGTGATGGCAGTCCAGGGCAGTCCAGCGCACAGTCTTGGCGTCTTCGCATGTCGTCTCCGAGCTGCGGAGCTCAGTCGGTGAAACGCAGTTCGTCGGCTCGGTGCTCCAGCTCCTCCACCACATCCTGACGCAGTCACTGCCATGGCCAGTTGGAAAAATTCTGCAGTATCAATATGTATCAATATTGTTTATATTTTAAGTTATAACATGTTATAACCTTATATAACTTATTAACATTTACACACAGGATGCGCATATGTAGTCTATAATTAAGAACAGTAACTGTTTTTCTATCGAAAACATAACAATACATAACGATACGGGTACGGTATATGCGGGTACCATTTGTTCAACCTTGGTCCGCTTGATTGCATTTTGAACCATTACAGTTTTTGCCCTCCTTTGCGCTCTCGATAGCTTGCACCGCCGAACTCCTGGCACGGCTACATCCCTGGCGGCCCTTGAACCAGGATGAATCAGGATATGTTTTCTGACATAATCAAAAATCATCCAATGAAATTCTAATCGCTTCCACCACTGCAATTTTGATCACAAACACCATTCCCTTTCCCTATCTTCCCTTGAAAGTCTGAAGATCCATCCATCTCACTTCCCCCACATCCTTCGGTGCAGTATAAAGAAATGCTGCAGAGCCGCTGTCGTAACAGGTCCTTGGCATGTGGAACAGGCAGAAGGCAAACAAAAGATCTCCAATCAAATCCAACCAACATCAATAAGTCAATAAATTGTATGGCATATGTATATATAGAGTTTCCATTTTGATAGCCTGCTGCCAATCCTGCCATCTAAACATCTATCCGAATCATGAATTCAGGATTCAAACTCATGAAAATCAAGCAGAACATAGATTTCAAAATTTGACATAGATTCTGACATAGATGAAAATAGCACAAACCTTTACCCAGTGGGCCACTCCTTTCTTCAGTTCCACCGAGATCCACCAAGTTTCACGAAAAAAACACATCGCATTTTTGGGCCAAAGTGCTACCTTCGAGGAGCTCTCGTAGGCAATGGACAAAGCGCCAGCAGGTCTGTTGGGTGCTGGGGAAGAAGCGAGCGAACCTGGTCGTTTTGGCTGTTGGGATTCATTCAATTCACCAAAATGCATTCAAGAAAAGGCTAAAGGCAATGAATGGAATTAGCAAAATTTAGCAAACTTGGTAAACTTCACTTACTCCGACATGCCCAAACAGTCTTTCTGTCTGTTCTGCTCCCCGATCCCAAACAAGACCTTCGTCAAATATGATATCCCAACATTCCCAACATTCGCTCTCACTATGAGCAAGTTTCAGCCACGTGACATTCCAGCAATCTGATGATCAGTGGCATGGGAAAATTCTATGTGCAAATCGGCTCGGCCATTGCGAATCAACGCGGGATTCAGCCGATCACGGTGGTTGGTCGTGAGGACGAAAATTTGGCCTGCACAGGAGAAAGGTTCAAAGGGGTGAGCCTCTTGTGTGGTATACCGGTATACCTTTTCAATGTGATTCAATGCGAAACCAACAACAATTCAGAATCCAGAATTCTGGGACCCTATGGAAATCTATGGAAACCTATGGAATTCTCAGCCAATTCTGCCAAGTTCATCCATGGTTTTCCGCTTTACCAAACTTCGGGCGTTCGCACACCGGACACCTTCAGCTTTGCCGACGCCGTCCAAGGCGTTCAGGAGGCCTGGCAGCGGCGTGCCCACGGTTCTAGGCAGCATTGGATAGACCTATTACGAAAGTATATCTATATATATATATAATATACCCATATGCTCCATGGTGCTGGAATATTTACCAACATTTGCCATAAAAATCACCCAAATTAGGTAAATATAAATATAATTAAATATAACATACATGGAGCATATGGGATAGACATTGTCAAGTTTCTCATCATTATGGTATGTATATGCAATTGTATACTTTATTATCCTTCCAAGCCTCCGGTTCTTTTGATTCGCTATGAGCATCAGAGTCTGTCTGCAGATTTGTTCGAACTCCCAAATTGAGGAGACGTCAGAGACCTCCAACAGTTGGAACGGTACAAAACCGATTGTCCCAATATCCCTTCCATCGCCTGAAAATGTGAGGACGGAGTCAGTGAGAAGTTTCTCACGATCCTTCCCGAAAATGGCATCAATGTCTTCGAACACTAGTAACCTCGGTATATCAAGGTATGGCTCAGTGTGCTTTCATATCTGCTCCTAGTATCTCTTAGTTGCGCTTCAATGTAGCAGTAGTGACGTAGTGTGTGTGTGTGTGCATCCACAAGTCTCAAAAACAACTGACTCGACTGACTGCTGGCAAACCGGTACCCTCTGGTGAACTAACATAGCAATGGAAAATTGCCATTTATAGTGTATTTTCCCATGAAAAATGGTGATTTTCCATTGCTATGTTAGTTCACCAGAAGGTAAATCCCGCAAGAAAATCATCCAGCCCACTTTCATAGCAAACCAATGCAAATCGTGCATACAGTATCTACAGCGTATCTGCGAAGAATATCGATAAATCATGATACAGATACAGCATGATACAGCAAATCGTTAACATATTCTAACAGTCTTTGTTCGAGGGACGAATGGCGTGGTGCCTGGTTCACGGCAGCTCTCAGAGATTCATCCGTCAGATTTGGATGCGTCAAATGCAAATGGCCTCGGGCGATGGATTTGGGTATCAAAAATGGGCTGTCAATAGATGCGCAAAACTGCCCATTCTTGGTATGAAAATGTATATGAAACCATCCGTTTTTGTGGGGCAGCATTGTTTCTCGCACTTTTGAGAAATCTCGGGGCTCAGGCACAGGTTGTGCTTGAAATGGCCAGCGATTGCCTGTATGAGCCTGACACGACAAGCACTTTGAGCCGAACTTCGAATAATTAGAAACGACATCTATATATTGACTGACATATACAAGTAGAAATCTTCAGCAGAGTCTGGCAGTCCCAGTTGCGACGTCTTGCCAGATCCAGGAACTCCGTAGAAAAGGTAGCCCCTCTTGTGCTGAATGCCGTGCTCCTGGTGGAGTCCAAACGACTGCCAAGACATGCCAGGACCAGAAGCACCGTTTTGAGCAGGTCTTGAATCTCCCTCGAAGGCCTCACATGTCAGTGAGTATCAGTGAGTAATGTGAGTAACGTCTTGACAGGTTCTCGTCGGATCTCCTTGTACCACCGTCGGGTGTCTTCTCCAAGGAACTCCTCAATGTCACCCAACAGCCTCTCCTTGACTCCTCACAGTGCTGGAAGGGTGGTGCCAACGTGCCGATAATATCAACAACTCAAGAGATTCATCATGGCTCGTCATGACTCATCTGCCCCTCGGAAGCGCAAAACTGGACCAGGATGACTCAGGACTCAGCACCGCACTGATGACATGATATTGTGTGGCACATTGTGATACTATGATTTTGTCAGTCAGGAACATATTTTTTCCATCTGTTAATTTAAAAGAATACAATGAATACAAGAAATCAATGTGTCCATAGGGCCAAAAAAAGCCAATCAATGCTCCTTAGAAAAATGAAAACTTGCCCCTGGAGTCCTTCATCCAAGACCACGCTCTCGATCCGCCGTGCAGGGCAGACCACGCGCGCTTGCCAGAACTGCTGCGTCGGGTGCCATTCAAAGACGTTCACGAAACCCGCCTGAAACCACAGCTGTCCGTTGAAGTTAAATGTCTGCGGGTGTCTGCTTTTTGTTGACTTTCACAACTCCCAACTCCGCACTGTTCTAATGGATTTAGCTTCTAAAACTGACGAAATTCCGTGAAATCACTGAGTTGTTCATGTTTTTCGCGCAAAAACTTGGCGAACTTCATTGAGAAGGCTCCCAATGTGACTCGTCAAATCCCTTTCCTGAGTGCGCTCGCTTTCCTGCACGAGCTCCTGACAGAATTGCGCCAAGACCTGCTCAGGAAAGATCTTCACAGATTTTCATGCTTTTCCCATTTGAGACATCGTGATGACAGATCATGGCATATCAATACATATCATGTAAATTCGTGGTATCTCGAAATTTTAAGCACAAAACAATGCTGCTGTTCAAAGATGTCCAAAGGCTTTTCATAGTTCTTGCGACTCGATCTTGGAACGCCCACCTGAGATGTTTCTCGCTTGGTGAAGAGCACCTGGGGAAAAAAACAGCTGAATCAGCCACCCTCCCTGGAGCCTCCATCCTTGTATGAATGAAGGATGTGTATTTTGCAGAAGTTTAAAAAGGACAATAGCCACCGACCACCGAAACGCACTATAGTTTGTGTCTGCATTGCAAGAGATAGACTATTACGAGTCATTATATAACTATTATGTACATTAGTACTGTCAATTGTTGTTACTATTAACATCATCATCATCATCATTATTATTACTGCTACTAGTATTGCGACATCATTGTTATTATGTCTTTAACACAGTGTCTATCTATCACAACACGCACAAAGTCATAGCCCTGCTGAGGGACCAAGTTTGTGTAGAGCTCTGCTGCGTTGCTCACTCCCACTGGCTCACCCAACGTCTGGTGCAATGCGCTGAGACGATGGTTTCGCCACTCAAATTCAAAGAAGCCAAGGCCGATGGTGGTCCTGAGGGAAAACTGTTCAAAATTGTTCAATTTTGTAATCACAACTTGAATCCATAGACAGATCATGACAATTGAAGCAAGTAAACCGGCAAGCATCGGGCAAGGCGTTTCCGAAACATGCTCACCGTCCACCAAATCTCCAGACAGCAGCTCTGGGCTGTATCTGAAAGATTGAACCTTGGCAGTACATGGCAGTACATGGCAACAGCATTTTCCAGACTCGAGGACGGCTTTATCAGATTCAGCTCCTTCCTTTCATTCCTTACGCTGTTGCTACAAATTGCTGCAACACCCTGAGATGTATACGGACTTTTGTCGGGCAATGTAGCCGCATGCCAAGGAGTAAATTCGTGACTTCTGCCGCAGTTCCAGGTAGGCATTTTGCTTCAGGTCCTCGAAACACACGGGATTTTCAAATTTTCTCACGCCATCAAAATCAGAACAACCAGGCAACCAGGATACAAAAGCAACAATCAAATCGCACCATTGTGAGGCACTTCACCCAAAGCCTTTCTACGGGAAGAGTCTGAAACCAATTTGATCTGAACACTGAACTGGAATCCCGCAGTATGGTATGCCTCGCGGGACTCAAGCCATCGACTCAATTCTGCTCCGGAATGCCCAAAATGAACAGCGACTGAGGCTCCAAATAGCCTTCCAAGGCCGATGCATCGAAGGGCGCAAGTTGATTCTGCAAGGTTTGCAGCCGAGCAAACGCCCGGTGTGCCATGGCGCGGCGGGGCCACTTGAGAATGCGATTTCTGATGATTTTCATTCGAGGCTTGTCCGTTGATCTGTACATTTCACGGATATGGATTTTTTGGGGCTCTGTGGCAAGAATGTAGCAACACTGAGAAGTCTGACTGCAACAAAGATTGGCAGGAGAATCTGGATTAAGAAACACCACGCATCAGATCGTTCATGGGTATCTAGATGTATCTAGGAACCGCATGGAACCACTCTAGCCCCATTAAAGTTCGTCTTTTCACATTGGCAATAACAATTCACCATATAATTCGCTGTGGTATGACCATCTCCTACTCCAACTTTGGACCATGGACGCACCCGGCGCAGGCCCACGGCCCACGGCCTGAATCGACATGGCCAATGGCCTCAATGAACAAAGTGGATTGGCGGACGCAACGAGTTGTAACATGTTGTAACGGATGTGGGAGGACTGGTGGAGGATGGATAACAATGACAAATACCCTCTGGTTATTTAACATAGCCATGGTATAGATGGCCCATAGAAATAGATGGTTTACCTATTAAAAATTGTGATTTTCCATGGCTATGTTAAAAAACCAGATGGTATATACAAATATGGCAATGGATAAGACTCGACACAAAGTTTTGAGATCTCAATATTTTTCCCATGGTTCCATGTGTGCCATGGTCAAATAAATCCCCATTGATCCACAACCATCCCTCAATAGTGGCAATTTACGTCTTGACCATGGCACCTATGACTCATGTCCCAAAATTCTCTTTGAAAAATCCATTGCCGCCTAGGCCTTGTTGTGGATATCTGTGGATATGTCACTGTTTGCCATGTTTGTCTTTGTGTCACCAAAAGGCATGCCTCCGGAATCCCTGCGGCTCCGACACAACGCTTGACCTTTTTCGCCACCACCAGGACCACCAGCTCATCACAGGGTGGTGTCCGGCCTCTGGGGGGGGGCACTTCCCTTAAGGCAACGCCCGGAACTTCCAAACTGATGAAGTCACCATGAGTCGCGACCGTGAAGTCACCATGAATATTGAGACTAGCTACTGATTCACAGCCAGTTGCTACTGAGTTACTGTCCACATCTGTCCACAAAGATCATGAGACATGTTCTGTTTGCTCAAGTTGGAACGCTTTCGGAATAAGAGAAAATCCTTCCTGGGCATCTTTGAAGGCTTCGGCTTCTGCATGCGGGGAACCTGGACCCCTGGCACGAACGCTCAGGTTTTACCAAGACAGCTCTGGAATGCTCTGAAGATGTTTTGACAAGTCTTTTAGACACAAACCTCAGATATTGTTGGACCTTTTCCCAAACCAGTTCAATTTACTTATGACGGGTTCTGTGCAAGCCCACAAGCCCAAGAGCCACCCAAACTAGAGACAAATCTCTGTTTCTCCCGGGGGCCCCTTGCCGGGAACATCCAGCATCACCTTCATCTTGTTGGTTTGTGGCTCCTTCCTGCGGCGCTCCCTGAGTGGAGGCAGCGCTCACAAAGGTCCCAAACACATACCGTGGTTCGGAGCCCGCCCCCTTTTCGGGAACGCGGCCCCTATACATAGGAAACGCCCGTCTGTTGCACCTCTGTGCTGTTTTTTGGCGTCCGCATTGCCTTTTCTTTCCTTCTTCTCTGATGGAGAGGGCCTCCTTGCGGTCCCCGCACAGTGGCATCCCCCGATCAAAGAAGAAGCAAAGTTAAGGCAACAGGGACGCCAAAAAGCAGCACAGGGGTGCACCGCACCCACGGATTCGGTGATCTTAGCTCGACAGCCGACAGCTGTCAATCGAGGCCAAACTCCAATGGACTTCAGAAGTCTTCAGAAGTCCCCCCGAGTCCCCTACCCTTCGACCAAGCTCACCGTGCGCCAGCCTGGGTCAGTGCTCAGACAAGAGCTGATCACATGAAGATCATGTCATGAAGATGTTGCAAAACCTCAGGTGAAGCGTGATTCTAAGCAGGAGGTGTTGAAAAATCTCAGCTTGAAAAGTGTTGGAGATGGCAACGCGCATCACAAGTGACACGAAATCCGGCTCTGCAGCACGCAGCTCTTTTTTCAGACATCCTGCCGTTTGGCAGTCGTCGTGCTTTGCCAATGCGATTGAAAAATCTGTGTATCACATGCATCAGAGTGAAACCACATTTATAACATATCTATAATTACCATCATCAAAGTTCATTTGTAAAAGGTGAAGCTTTCACCTTGAATTCCTGGAAATCGCAGAGGTTTTGAAAGTTCCGATTGATTGCTGTTCCCTTGAAGCTTCCTTTGAAGCTGCGAAGGGAAGAAGGCAAGTTCTCCTGCAGTTGAGAAATACCTGGGCTGTGAAGTCGAACGCAGCCAGCGAAGTGGAGCTCCAACTCAACGAGGTTCGACTTGTGAAGCGCAGTGGCCAACAAGCGAAGCCCTGCAGCGATCAACCCAGAGTGCTTCGTAAATGGGCCAGTGGTCCACAGCATGTAACCGTTATAACCCACTGAAATGCAATGCCTTTGAGGTGCTTCGAAGTGTGTCAATGAGTGCCCGATATCAATAATATAATAATATATATATATCAATCAATATAACTGTGACATACTGTGACATCTCAGCTAACACATGTCACAAAGCTATACAAAGCCCATAACCCAGAGTAAATCGGTTGGCATTCTCCTTCGAATGGATCCCCAGTGGATCCCCGAGTCCCATCCCAGAGACCTGCATCAGTCAGGTTCTTGCAACCAACGAAGTCCAGATGTAGGTGCTTCAGCTTCAACTGCACCAGTCGTGCCGTCAAAGCTTGGAGAGATACATCTGTGATCCGAACACAACCTTCGAAACTCAGCTTCAAATTCACCAAGCACGGTGGCAAAGACTCCGCCAGTGCTTTCACTACAGAATCTGAGCACGACTCGTCGAAGTGTGCCAAACTGAGATCCAAGGATTCTCGGGAAGTGTCTTTCAATAAAGCATCGCAGACGTTCAACTTGCCGGACTGTAAACCTTTGGCATGCTTCGGCAAGAGGTTCTTGTGCACGGCTTGAGGCCATGCCAGGATTGCCAGAGTCGAATGCAAAGTCTGATTTGCACGATCTAAATTCCGATGCAATCTTTCTTGCCCTTCTGCTGACTCCAACTCTTTGCTTTGGGCAATGGCCTGGAAGATGTTGGTCCTGTCACGCTCCTGGGTCGTGTTGCCTGGACGAAGCGACTTCCACTCTTGGCACTTCACTACACTCAAAACATCTCAAAGCTGCCAAATCATTGCAAAGTGGGAATGCTTCAAATTCGAACAAACACGCAACCAGAGTCTTTGGAGATCAAGAAACATCAGTTGTGTTGCGAAATGCCAAGAAATCCAGCAGAAACACACAAAACCGCCTCTCCGAAACTGCCCAAACTCCTGGCCTTTCTCCAAACAGACTTCCAGGCCTCGATCCAGCAGAAAGATGGGGAAGTCCTGTTCCCTGGCAGATTTCGCCACGGCCGACTCCCCTGGAACCAAATTTTTGGTGATGATCTTGGCTTCCTGTCGTCCATGCATGAGGCTTACTGCGAGATCCAGCTCCATGTTGGGGTTCATGACAGCCGAATAGAGCTCGTAATCGCACCAAATCCTGGTGGTTTCAGGACGCGGCAAAACTTATAGGCATACTCATACCATCTTATCTGGTTGCTGGTTGACCTACCCCTCTGAAAAAATATTAGTCTGTTGGGATCATTATTCAAAAATAAAAAAATGTTCCAGACCACCAACCAGTTATAGAATCTTTTACAATCTTATGCAGAAGTACCAACAGTTTTCACATGACTTGCATGGCAAATATGGCAATGCAGGGGTGAAGGAAGTTCTGGTCACAGGTCCTGGAGAAAGGCGTAGCATCCTCATCCAGGATGAGCAACAGACCTCTTGATACCTTAAGGGCTGAGAAGAAGGACGTCTGGATCACATCCTTGGCCAGGGATGACGTCGGATGTCCCGTATACCTTTTCCGTGACATACCCAATGTTCCCATCTTTCAAGGGGAATCCCTAGAGGGAAACCATGAGAGAACACTGGAATTTGAACAGATTGAAAGAAAATTGAACAAACCATGGCTGGCACATGTGGGCACCCTACAAAGTCCTCTGCGATCTCCAGGTCAAGTTCGTGTTGACGATTGGCATACCCACCTGAATCAACAAGAGATCTTCGCGATGGGAATGCTCACACTCCTCTGGTTGTATCATTCATTGATCTTGTGTGAATATAATGGATGAAAATCTTTAAACATCGGCCAACAAAAAGAGGCCTCAAGGAAGAAAAATATCAAAACGGAAGAGAAGAAGGCAGGGCTGATTTAAAATGAGTCGAAAGAGAAAAAGCCTAGCAAAATCCAAAAAAGATAGTGGAGACTATTGAAAATGATATACTGGTGTCAACTTAGTAGAGAAAGTGCGCCGAAAACAATGGTTCAGTTTGATGATCGGTGAAAATGTTGAAAGAATAATCATTTACATATATGATAGTATATGTTGGCATGTGCACGTAAAATATAAACAAACAGTCCTCACAAAAAGTTCCAACACTTGCAATTTGTAAGACATCAACAAAGAGTTCCATGACAAAAACATCCAACGCGATTGTAGGCTCCAGAGGACAAACAACCAATGTGCCACAACAAAACAACAGCGCAACGTGATGTGAATCTATGATAATCTGCGTACATATTTAATATAATTCCAACATCAATACAAACCCATAAACACTGACCACAAGTGCTGTTCAGCCACAGACCCAATAGGAACCCAGGTCTCCCAGTCGTCTCAGAATGGCATGTTGTTGGCAGCAGTCCACGAAGGAACGAATCGGTTCGCCCCACCAATGGCTGCAGTACCACACTGGAAGACACGCCTCTGGCGAAAGCAGCTCCTGGTGACCCGGAAGTTGCGGGCAACTGCAACAAAAACGTCAGAGTTTTTCGAAGAAAACATGGTCTTTGCATAACACTTTGGAGTCTTTGGCTGTAGCATGACCTAGCCAAAGTGGTCGCTTTGTATCATGTGGTGAAGGGTTGTTTGATCAATTTGAGCTTTTTTCATTTTGGGCCCTTGTCCTTGTAGCTTATGGAATTTCGGGCTGTCACAGTCATCTCTCGTGCTGAGAGTTCAAACTCGCCCATCGACACGACTTCTTCGATGTTTCTGCTGAATTGTCCTGGCTTGAGAGATCCAGGGTATGGCTCGAAACGGACTTCTCAAGTGGATGGATTAAAAAAAAACCATAGGATCCATGGTGCTGCCATATATGGTGACATTATGTAACATTTACCATCAATATACCCCAAATGTTAGCATATATACCTGCACCATGGATCCTATGTCCATTGATACCCGAATTTTGACACAACCTGAAGAGTTTGTGCATGGCTTGGTGACTGGGCACGTTGGGGTGAAGCATTGAGAAGTCACAACACGTTCAATCACTTCAATCGACTGAAAAATTGTGATTTTATGGGATTCAACTGGGAAAAATGGTGAT
Source organism: Cladocopium goreaui (assembly GCA_947184155.2). Classification (NCBI taxonomy): domain Eukaryota; class Dinophyceae; order Suessiales; family Symbiodiniaceae; genus Cladocopium; species Cladocopium goreaui. The sequence continues at coordinate 510,565 of CAMXCT020001791.1, forward strand.
TTAATGAGATTAATGGTATTTAATGAGATCTTATAAATACATACTCATGGTTATATGAGACAAAACTAAAACGACAATCCGCAAAACAAGAATCACAAAAATCCCAAGAGCCAAACACATCCAAACCCTATGGCCCTATGGCCCTATGGCCCTATGGCCCTATGGACTGGTCCTTGAACCAATCGAACACATAGAGTTAGCGTGTCCATTCCGTTCTCACTGTCCCTTTCGCTGATGACTTGGATGACTTTGCCACTGGCCCTTGGAAGCTTCATCTGGGGGCATCTTTGAAACACTGTCGAGCCGATCGCTGGCACGTCCTTCACCAGCGAAGCCGGCCACTGAAGCAGCACGCCCTCTGGTGGAGCTGTTTGGGACAGGACATGGTGATAGTTGAACTGATAGAGGTTCAACGTGGCTACTGAAATCGCGGCACCTGTAAAGGCATCCGTCCATCCCCGACACCATCGATCTAACTCCTGGTCAATGATCTTCAGCTGTTCGAGGGTCATTGCTCGTTCGAATGTCTTTAGATTTGTGCGTTCATAGGTATGAATCGGCTCATCGCTGGATGATGAAACCGAGCTCTGCTTGGATTCTTGTCGTCTGCCTTGAGTGCCTTGACGAGCAATGGCAGAGGCCTGGCGATTGAAATTACTTTGCTGTGCAAAGCGGCTGTCGCTCTCACCCCAAAGGCTCTTCCTCTCCACTGTCTGTTGCACAGTTGCCAAGTCGCCAATGGCTCTATGCATCAAGGTTTTCATCTGTAGAAGTGCACTATGCATCCATTCCTGTTTCATTGGAACCCCTGAAATGATGTGGGCAAAATGGCCGGGTAGATACGATAAATGTCTGGAAAAAGGTGCAAGATTACAATGTTAATGGGTTTGCCTAGGAAAAGCACCGAGGTTAGAACATATTTTGCAGACTATACCCTCAGAGTGGAGTTTGTGATTGGGTCTACCACAAAACTGGATAGATTCCGGCGTTCAATCAGTCCGCCTGCTCCATTTGCATTCGCACCATGTCAACCGCAGTGGCCCCACCGCGCAAACGCAAACAGCCCAACAAAAAGTCAGACTCTTCGATTGCACCCGTCTTTTCCGATGCCAAAATCTGGAAAACTTTCACTGCATCCGACATATCCAGTTCTAAGGCATTGAGGAACGCATGCATTCTCTCATCATCCAAGGCTAGCTGGAACTCGGCCCAGGAAATTGCACCATTGCCGTTCTGATCAAAGTCCTTGAAAATCGTGTACAACTGGCGAACTAAACGCTCGTTGTAATCGATTTCGTTGTCGATCAAAACATCTCGTTCCCTCTTGCTGACTGTGCTTTGCAGGCTGCAAATGAAGCTGGTGATGGTGTTCACCAACCTGGAACGCCATAAAATGACGACTTAGCGGATCGAAACCAACAGCGAACGGGGAAAGTTGTGGCACAAGGTACTGTACCCCAAATTGGTGGCCGAGTATGGGGAATATTTGATATACTGTATTTGGGGCTGTTTCAGTGCAGCACCACTCACCCACAACACGGTTTTCGTAAAGAAACTCCTTCATTGCGGGTTAAAAGAAACAATATGGACAAAAAGATACAAAAAGAACATGTACTAAACTGTACTAACATCGATTCCAGGAACACCATGAGCGCAAATACAACATATGACAAGAAAACGATCCGGACGTACCACGCCATTTCTTGCAGTTCATCCCAAAGCTCACCCCACAGCAGTCCGCTGTAAATGATTTGATACAAGGTCATTTGGGAGGAGAGCAAGTCACCAAATTTCCTACACACCAGTGGCGTTTGGTCATTTGGGCAACTGTCCCAAATACTTTCCGTCAAAACCAAACCATAGACATAGATGAAGATGAGCACCAGTAGCACGAGCCATACCATGACCTTGAAGCTTTCAGCCATGGACGTGAGCAAGACACGTAGCTGTCGAAGTTGTGTCCATCTGGCCAAGGCGCTTCTGAAAGTCCACAAGCACCTTCAATTCACCAAAGTGACGAAAGTGACTTTGGTAAAATGCCAATATTCAACCAGCCACACAGAACTATGAAACATGTCAAGCGTCAAGTCATAATCAAAATATGTTGAAATGTTGCATCCTTATGTGTCATTATGTGTCCCAAGATTCCTGGTTTAGAAGCTTCAAAACTTGTAGGCAGAAAGTCAAAGATTCTTCATGTCAGCACGTGTTTTTTTGCTTTCAACAAAGTTCCATTCATCAACGGAGCCCTTCTCGAAATTCTCGCCTGGCAAGTCGCATGATCCGTCCAACACGTATCATGGCCGAAAGATTGCCAAGAGATCTGGAGCCTTCCAGCAAGGCCGCCAAGAGCATTGACAATGAAAGTGAGTCCACGAGGTTCCACCAACGACGGCTTCCTGCCGAGAAAACTGGCAAAGAAAGGTCATCTCTCAAGATTTTATTTGCATAAACAGATGATGACATATGATGACATATGATGACATATGCATATACACATACAAGAATCATACAAGCATGTCGTAGAGTATGCACACATACACGTATTCGTATACATATGTAAATGCTAAATGCATGCTTGTGTGTGTGTATCGCATGTATGCGTGTACTTCACATCTGCTTGTTGGAGTTTAAGACCTTGCCTAACACCGGACCAAACCAAAGAAAACCCCATGCAGCATCAAAACCTTGAGGATCCTGGAGGCATGCTTTAATCAGGATTGACTGACCCAATTCATACACATATATAACTTATGTATAACTTGTATAAGATCTATATTGAATCTAATGACACTGTCTTGGCCGAAAAAAAGACCCAGATCCTGTGAAAAATCGTTTGCGCTCCATGCAGATGCGAATCAGCAAATCCACTGAGAAGAATGCGCAAAATGCGGTCTCCAAGGTCCACGCCCATGTTGGCTCTGAACGACTCATGCTGGTGTGATGAATTTCCACACCCAAGCAGACAGCATAGATCACAACCAGCAAATCAACCGCATATTCGTAGAGTCCAAGGCTTTGCTCTAAGGCCTGTTTCCACTTTCCACTTTCCCATAAGGGTAACGCACTCACAAATGAAGCCTGTGGATGATTGAAGATGTTCTTCTCATTGTCGGCCTTCACCCGATCTATGAGTTGGAGCAAATGAGGGGCTACACCAGCCCTGAGGCCCAACTGATCATCTGGCGAAGGGCCCGAGCCCACATTTTGAAAGGTGGAAGCTCTCGGAGGTTTCGCTTCCGGTTCTCGTTGCGAATGTTCCGAGTGTTCCAACAATCTCATCAGCTGCTCCATCCGATGATCGAAATGATTCTTGATGCGCATCTCTTGCTCCAACAGCAAAGGTCTCAAAGCATCCAATTGAAAGGGGTCCAAATCGACATCTCCCCGCGACTCGGTGAAAAACATCCGAGGTTTTGTGGACATGGCACCGACAAAAACCAGACGTTTTAAAGTGCCGGGCCTTGAAAAACCAACCTATCTGGACCTATCTGCAATACTGATCTCGAGATTTTGAACCAGACCGCCCAAGAACAGTTGATTGACTGTACTTCGGCATGGTAGCCATGGCACACACCCATGAACACCTCCAGCCTACTCATTTTTTTCGAATGTGGTGTCAAACTACCAAAAGACCTTGGGATACTGGGGTCCCTGACGCTTGCAAAAGGAATTGCTCGTCCTGGCCACAGAGGCATGGCTGGTGCAAGAAAGAGCTGCGAATCTTTTTTGGGGGTCCAGAAGGCGCTGATGGGAATAATATGAAATGATATTATGAAGGCTTCACCGAATTGGATCATGTTGGATCATGGCCATCATGCCCTCAGTCCATCTGCAACATAAACAGTTTTGAAAAAAAAAGCCATGCAAACGCAAGCTCAAGCCCGTGCCTCTGGGATACGAACCTGGCGAAGCTTTCAGCTTTCCATGTCTCAACTTGTCCAAAAAAAAACGTGTCTTCCAGTTGGCAAGGCCATACACCTCAAAAATTAATCACGTGACGGGTATTGACCGGTTTTTGAAAAACACTGCTGAGGTTTATGACCTTGCTGGTCCCACCGCTCCACTTCCCCCCAGCAAGTTGAGAGCCTCAAAGGGCTGACAGCAATGATGAGAAGTTCGCCTTTGACACAGATTGGAAAACAAACCACCCCGCCGAAAGCTGAGGCTGCTCGTTTAGGATGCCTAATTGCCAAGCAAGCAAATGTACATGAGGAAGGTAAGACATGCAAAAGTCAAGGGTTTTCGCTGTGAGATCCCTGCATCCGGTGATTCTTGACATCATTTGACATTCCAGAACAAGCACAATGGCTGGCCCTGATTTAGGTTTCTGCCATAGCTTCCATGACTTGCAAAGAGATCTCTTCCACGCGTTAATCTGGGTGTCATGCGGAGACCAAGGCAGGCCCGATTTCGTCGCTACTGCCAAGGCACAAAAAAATCAGATCATTGCTTGGATCAATTCACAGCCGAAACACAGAGAGAGAGAGAGAGATGGTAAAAAATTCCGAGAAATGAGTGTCATTCAACATGTTGCTAGTCAACACGTTTGAATATTACCCAAATCCGGGAGTTGGTTTGGGTTGCGAACATCGCCTATTTGCAAGCTGCATCCTTCTTGCATTACAAAATTCAAAGCTGCTCAATTCAGGTGATCCAGCTCCAGTATGTTCTGGCTCGACCAACAATGATCGTGCCATGAAAGGGTGTCGCCTGAATAGTCACCCGGGCGCTGCAGAAAGCTTCAGCGAAGGCCAGATTGACTCAGGATCAACTTGATATGCAGCGCCTTGTTAGAGCGGGTCGAACCCAAGAGAAAGCAATATAGGGGCCACTATAAACAAGTGAAAAATGAATGAACTTCATGAACATGTCGGGCAAACTTGACTGCTTGAAAACCCTTCTGCTGAGTTGCATTGGTGTCGTTCCATCATAGCTGTCAGCAATAGCCGCACATCAGCCCACAGGCAGCGGCCAACCCATAAAGCTATCACAGTTTTAACAAAAACATAGAAAAACAAGCAAATTGCAATACCCTCTGGTAATTTAACAGTTTGCTATTGAACATGGCCATTGAAATAGTGGATGTTTTCCCATGAAATTCATGGTGGTTTTCTATTGATCTTTCCCATCAGTTTTTTGTAAACGTTGACCGGGCACTTTGCAATCCCCACTGCAGCTGCCAGAGTCTGGACCCACAAAAAATTACCCGCCTGAGACTGAGAAAAATACTGCAGGGACGGTGATGTGATATGACTGGTACATATACTGGTATACATATATATATATACGGTAATAGTAATCATAAATATTAAAGGTGACAACAACAACAACAACAACAACAACAACAACAGCAGAGCAAGCGGGCGACATTCTGGGCAACAACAGCAACCCTTGGGGCATCGCCAGGATGCGAAGCCCTACAATAATTGATGCTATAGTGAAAAAATGTGAAAAAGATGTTAGTGTGGCAATTCCGGTTGATGGGTGACACAGTGAAGGGGAAAAAAGATGGTTCCATGATGATATGTGGGAAATACTTATTAAGCTATGGTGATGGGTGTGATGAAAATTTGATGACGAAAAAGGAAAGCGCTACAGCTACAACATGCTACAACTATCATAACATATCACGACTACTGGCAGAGTCTGTCAGACTGTCAGTTCCCGGTGTGTTCAAATGTTTCAGAACCCTTGCTTCCATGTTTGTATAATTATTCATATACTATAGACATCTATAGATCTATATAGAGAATCGGTATAAACACCTCCTTATTTGCCTGTTCATGCCTGTTCAATTCCACATTTCTGCCAGGTCTCCAGGGCTGCTTCAAATCCCTTCCCAGATGTCTTTTGCAGCGCCAACTGCTGGAGCCAAACCACGGACTGTGACCGTGCCACCGTGCCACCGTGCCACCGTGCCATGGGTCGCCTTCAAGCGAATCCCACAGGAAGTTCATGGAAATTCCAACACCTGAGGTACCAGTCTCAGCATGTCTCAGCTATTCATGTGCTATGCCTGCTATGCACTGCTATGCATTCATTTTCACAGACTGTCTGGAGGGATGCCAAAAAATGGAACATCTGCCAAGGCTCCATCCCTTTCCTCTGACAGAACCTTTCAGATCTCAGCCCTCAGAAAAGTGGAATGGTACCCAGGTGCCGCCTAAGCCTCAAAACTTCTCTGTACAGAACGTGAGGCCAGAAGGCCCGGATCTCGTGATGTCAAGGGGCTCTTGGACACGAGACCCGCGTCTCATTCGCAGAGCCAACGGCGCTGTTGACCCCGGGCGGAGTTTCTGGGGAAGGCTATTTTCGCTCTGCCAAGCCCTTCATCTTAGCCAAAACATGAGATCATTTTCCCCCAGGACTCCAGCTTCAAGGAGCTGAACACCGATATATCGTTGGGATTCGTTGGGCCGACATTGTCAACATCAGATTAGTAAACCTCTGGGCCTCTGGGATGTGTATTTGGGGGAGGCTCATTTTAGTAGCAAATGATCGCTCTTGGAGGATCACACCCCCAATCAACCAGGGTTTATTGGAGAATCCGGTGGCTTTACATGACTATCCAACCTCTGGGACACACAGCGTCCGTTTCAGAAATGCAATGCCTCACTCTGCTGGTGAGGATTTCAAATTCATACCCAGCTCTGGGTGCCAGGTGATCCAACCCCCGTCCTGAAATTTAAGCATCCTTTTCGTGAACTTGGAGCGTCCCCAACTTTGGATTCCACCTCTTTTTGGACGTCACATGACGTCGGTGGCTGGTACCTGCTGGCTGGGTCCATATTCAAATCCTGGGACCCCTTCAGGGGTGGCATATCACGCCCTGAACTGGAACTGGCGGACGACCCGATTCGAGGGAAATTCATGTAGACATTCATGCCACGAAGAAGCTCAGTGTATTCATTTGTATTCAGTGAGAAATGCCCTACTTCTGTTCTCAACACCTCATGTCTTTCAATTTGTGCTGACTCAATGACTTCTAAGAATTCATGAGAAACCGCTGCGACTCTGCTGCATTCCCAGGCTCTAAGTCGTTTTTTTTTTCATTCGAGACATTTGGAAGAAACATGCTGAAACATGCTGAAGCATGTTGAAACCACAAACGTATCAAATGCATCCACCAAAATGCACAACTCTAGTGTAGTCCCAGCGAACCAAAGCTGCAATCCTGTTCCAATCTAAAATTCAAACGGTAAACTGTCGCAGAGGAATCTGCATAAATTATAATAATTCACCGACCTGAAATAAGGTTATTTTAGGATAGTTACCCCTTACCAATTAATCATCGTGCCCTAATTTACCAACGGGTTGCCCTCGGAGAACCCGTGATTTTGGATGTTCCAGTTCCAGCATGTGGCGCCATGGCGTCACTGTATGTCACTGTCACAGTCATGTCTCACAGCAACGAGGCTCCAGGATGTCCAGTGCCGGCACTGGACATCGCGAGGCGTCACGGCGACCATATCCCTACGAAAAAAAAAATATTGATATTCATGGATATTCAGACATTCACCCCCTAATGTTGCTGGCTCCTCATATCGTGACTATCCTGACTCTTCCTGCCCTGTTCAGCTATCCAGCCCAATGTGTGGATGAATTGCCTCTAGCTGTTGCTTGCTAGACTCCCGCTTCGTGCTGACTGCATCTCGAATTTCCAGTCAAAACCTTCCAGCAAATTTGGCAGATACGTGATCAATTCATGCTGCTCCCACAACGACCCAGCTTTAGTCATCCTCAAATACATCAAACGCTCTTCGTAGATGTCCCATTCGTTTGTTCTCTTTGATGTTCCAGTTTAATCCGAAGCACCTGCCCAAATAAATCATATACCAGCTACGATCATAATATGTACATCCATCATCATCTATCCATAGTGAGACACACCATGTCACAACCTTCATCCCCATAGGGCTCCTGAGTTGACATGAGGAAAATATCCGTATTCCATCCCATTCTTCATAGCTATTCCGGTATTCCTATGTCAGTTTCTACGTTCAAAAAATTATAGAGAGCGTAACCAAATAGGGGATATACTAAAGTGAGCACAGAAAACAATCCTCGAGAAGTATATCGTAAATATACGGTAACTACATTTAAATATACAGATTTTTAAATATACGAACTGGATTTTAGACTACCTCCGGGAAAGTTTTCCGTAGCTCGCCTGGCCACTTGAAGATATAGGTTTTATGGAAGATTTATAGAGGATTTATGGAAGATTTTTACAGGATTCATGGAAGACTTATGGAGGATTTATGGAGGATTTGTGGAGGATGTATGGAGGATTTGGAGGATTTGTGGAGGATTTATGGAGGATTAGGTATGCCGAATACTAAACTAACACTATATAAGAGTTTGTAAAATCCTCACTATGTGATGGGATGTGTACACTTTAATTAAGGACTAACCCCTTACTAAACATCAGGACCCACCCACTCACAATCCCCATATTTTACCACCTACAGCCTATAGCCTATAGTACTTTACGAACTCCAGGGTAGGCTGAAAATTTCTTTGGAGGTCCTTAGCTAATGGTTCAACTGTGCTTGAATCGACATTTAGATATGCGGAACGGGCCCAGCCATTTAAACATACGGATGGAACTGGTGTTTCATACTACCTCCGGGGCCTCGCAGTCTGGCCCGCCCTCCACATATTTAAATGTCGTTACTATTCCGGTATTCCTATGTCAGCTTCTACTTTCCCCAAAAAAATCACCGAACCCATCCTCAAAAAATTATAGAGAGCGTAACCAAATAGGGGACATACTAAAGTGAGCCCCGAAAACAATCCTCAAGAAGTATATTGTAAATATAGAGGAAACATCTGTTTTGCGCGTAAATGGTGCCCCTAATTATATGACCCAACCTTCAGAAGGCGATTTCACCTAGTTTTTGCACATGGTTTCTCTTCAGAAACCAGGTCCCGGCCATGCCATGCCATGCCGAAATTGCCGGAAAGTCCCAGGTTCGTCCTAAACGACAGCTGCATTTTAAGCGCCGCCTCAGAGTTTGGAACACCAGTCCATCTGAACCACTTCACCTAAGGGAAGTGAAACGAACTGGGCGTGGCCAGGGTGAAATACCAACATTGCTAAATATAATTGATGATAATAAAAGTAATAATTAAAATAATAATGATAATAGTAATATATATATATATATATGCACATTATAGACATGTAAATGCATATGTATATATAATACCATATAAATTATATATACAGTATCTCTGTGTGTTTGATTGTCTGTGTATATCTAATATGAATTGGTTGGACCCCATGTTCTCATAAACCCACCGAGCCACTCATGATTTGCAAAAATTCGATGAAGCCCGCCGTCGGTGGCAAAGAATGGTGCCCCGTGCCGAAAATCGCGTGGTGGAAGATCGTCCGCAACTGATCCATGTGGGTATCCTGAGTGCCCACTCGCCTGGCTATGTCTCAAAATCCCTGTAGTTGTGTTCACATCTCACATCAAAACTGCATCTCGTGTTTTTTCTTGGGAAAAACATAATCATATGATCTTTGCGGTATTTTCACTTCACAGCTAAGTGTTATTGATCGTATTTCTGGATAGCGGCGTTGAGCGGAAAGCTCTTGCAGAGCATCTGGCGGATCTGGTCCAAGGTTAATCGCTGTGTGTTCTCCTGCGCCCGTGATCCCAGACGTGGTGAGGATTGGGCAGCACAAAAAAAAGCACAGGCATAATCCCATCACCCTAATATTCAACACCCCAATTGCATGGTCCAAATTATGTGGAAATTCATGGAAATTCCCTACTAAGCCATGGTTTCGTTAAAGGGGTGTTTAATATTAGGGGGAAAGGATTAGTTAAAAGATGTTAAAAGATGTTAAAAGCTATAGTTTTTTTAGGACTGATGTTTAAGGTCATCTAATGGATGCGTTCCACATAGATTGCATGAGCATAATGTACTGTGGTTCAATCGTCCAAATCAAGTCAACTAGATCAAGTATGATCAAGTCAAGCCAATTGAAACCCAAGAAATGCTGATACGGTTTTATAATGTTTTATATGATTCAACGAGGATTTTTACAGAGGGATAATCATGTGTCCTGTTGTTTTTTTCGGGATAATAATCCATATATTTACACGATGAATTACATGCTGGTCATGTGTAATGTCAACCCTGGATTAATAAAACCCTAGGCTGTTTAATTGGGGGGGGCACCATTTAAGTATTGGATTATGACTATTGGAGGAGTACCCCCCCCAAAAAAAAATAAACCATGGTTTAGTCTCATCCGGGGTTGACATTACCCTCTGGTTATGTCAAAATAGCTATTGAAAATGGCCATAGAAATAGTGAGTTTTCCCATGTTTTCCCATTAACAATGGTGATTTTCCATAGCTATGTTAGTTTACCAGAGGGTAAATCACTTTGCGATTGAAAAAAAAAACAAAACCGTCGAACCCTTGGCCGATCCCCAAGGGATCATCAAAGATCCAGCGCTCGGGCCAGCTGTCAATTCTCCCGTGAAAACCATGGGGAAAACATCCGAGTCATCGTTGGGAAAGTCCCAGAAATCTGGATTTGATGGTGAAATCTCCAGATGTTTGATGGTGAAAAAAAAACTCAAAAAAAAACACCAACATCTCCACGAATATCTCGTGAAACCATTAAAAAAATGCCCATGTTTGATAGTCAAATTAAGTCAAATTCCCCAAATCCACATCTTGGTGATAAGTTGTATCCCTAACTGATGGTGGCAAAGCATGCCATATGGTTCAACCGCAGGGGTCCAGTTAAGCACCTTGAAATTTGCAAAAGTGAATATTAACCAAAGGCATCCAAAGGCCTGTTGTCTGCTTAGCCCTCTTCAACCATGTCCAATCCCCTCGTGAGTTACATCAATAGTTGATTTTCCAGCTTCAAAGCTCCATTTCTTTCAGATGAAATTAAGCTATAGATGCTATAAAGATGCGATGCACAGTGGTCACATCCATTCCATCACCATAGGATCCATGTATGCTATATATGGTAACATTTATCATCAATATACCCCCTATGTTAGCATATATACCATACATGGATCCTATGGGATCACCATCACCCAGTTGGGCTCTCCTTGTCCGCCAAGATGAAGAGCTCGCGGAACTGGTTCGCCTCGGATGGCGAGAAGCCCAAGCGCTCGATGGCCAGGCGCTGTCGCACGAACCTCGGCGGCACAGTCTGGGCCCTGGGGGCCCTGGGGGCCCTGGACCGACCCCCTAAACCTGCCGGGAAAATGCTTGGAAAACCCAGGATTTATATGGTTTAAGATGGTTTAATGCTGTTTAATAAGGTTTAATAGGGTTTAATATTGCACCCAAATATTGAACCACCCAAAACCTGCCCTCACTGCCCTACGTGACCACGAAATGCCAGGACCTCACTTCAACTGCTGCAGCGTTGCTCGATCTGCTCTTGCTGATCCACGATCTTTCCTGGGCAGGGTTTCTGGCTGGTATTTAATCCCCATCTCTTGCGTGAATCCATGGTGATTAGTTGAACCGAATGCCAGGATGCCTCAATGTGGGGTTGGCATTCATGGTAATTATACAGGTTGCATCCCTAGCGAAATGATTAGCACGGCTATCCTTCAATAAAAAAGAAACGCCTCTGTAAAACAATGTCTTGTAGGTCTTTTAGGATAGTATGCATGCATTGCATTGCATTGTATATGCATAGGTGGAACAGGAATGTACTTCCCCTTGTGTCATACTCTCAGGTCTTGTCGTGCGCTGAAAGTGGCACAAATTGTGCGCTGAGCATCGCATGATCACCAAGAATTCGCTAAAGCCAAGTGAAAGCTCCTGGCAACTGGCGCTGACACTGAAACTCCAGCACGCACTCACCCAAATAAAACTGTTTCTGTTTCAAGATCATTTTACTTCATTTTATATGTTTTTAAAAGAATACGTCATTCTCTCCGTTTATTTCCACTGAGCATTGCCGTCTTGGTCTCTTCCTTCAGAGTGCGTGGTATGGGCGCCTTGCACACACGACACCAACGAGCCCGTCCCCGTCCTCGTCGGATTGGAGGATTTGCACCAGAAAGGGCCGAAATTCTCGACAACGCGCCTCTTGGGGGAACCTCAGTGCACCATGTCCACCATGTCCACCAGTCCCCGAGTTCTGTAGAGCCTTGTCCCATGCCCAAATTATCCTAAGTCAGTGGGGCATGGAATTTTGGCGTTTCGGGGTGTGGACAAAGCCACATGCCAAAACTTCATGTCCAATGTCTCAGAGATTTATCCCAGGATAGTTACTGAAACTAGGTGGAAACCTCGTTTTCGATGCTTGACCCCTCTACTATCCTCTACAGTATATCTCTCTATCGGGGGAATGGAGCCAACCAGATGGTCACCATCCACCAGCCAGCCGTCTAGTTCAAAATGATTTCCCCCAATCCTAACCATTCAGATCTCATCATCCGCATCCCCGGACCTTATTCAGAGTTCCGAACATTTCTTGACCCCACCCAAGCCCTATTTACATATAGGGTTTTAATTTTTTCACCGATCCACCCCTAGCCCTAGTGGGGTTTTTTCGTTGCCACTTTGCCCCCCAAATCAGACATGGTGCAAGACTTCAATGACCTGCACCAGTTCTGGTTTCCAAATCCTCCAATCCTGGTCCCGGTCGAAGCGCCGGAAGAGTTGCTGCAGCTCCTCCACTTCGTGGAAAGCGAAGCCCTACGACGGTGACGGTCAAGGAACGTCAAGGACACGGGGCGCGCAACGGGGAATGGGATGGGCAATTGGGGGTGTATAATGGTGTATATAGTCTTGACTAAGCAAAGGGACAAATATGGGACAAATGTGTAGGTCTTTTTGTTACAGGGTTTTTTCCCTAGATTTACGAATACGAGTAAACTGAGTAAACCATGCAAATCCGTTGTTTTGAATTCTGCGAGGATTGAATGAAATGGAAGAAAAACTATGAAGAATTTGGGGTTCGAGGAGCTGGAGGAACTTTGGGGGATATTGGAGGTGTATCAGGGGGCTGTTATGATGTTTTGTTCAAAAAATATGCGTGTATATTCTCATTCACTTACACCGTAGTACTAAGACAAAGTTCTTTAACATGGTTTGGGTATACAAACAAAGTTCCTTTTAAGGGCACAAGCGAACTTCAAAAAAAAAAGAGAGAAACGACAGCAAAGTTCTACACCAAGAGAAAGACTTGGGACACTCCTAGTCTGCAATTTCACAATTTTGGGCTGCCTCATCTGTGCTTTTTCGATTTCAAGCAATGTCTTCTCGCGCAATTTCACATTGCACGACTTCGACAAGTCTAAGCGACTTTGGGCAGGGTGGCAGTTGCCGACCGAGCCACGGCACAGTTTTTGATGAAGTTGAGAATCGCCCAGGAACTGACACATCCGCTCCAGAAAACATCCACATCATTGAGTCATTGAGATCATATGTAAGAATTCTTCTTTAAGAAAAATATGTGGATCTGCCAGTTCAGTTTCAAACATGTTTATGTAAACAAACAATTCAAAAGGTCAACCTTTGGGATGTGCACCTGGGAAACTCCCTAGGAGAAAGTGATTCCCCCAGCAGCCATCACCTTTGGTGTGACCGCGGTTTTGGGGAGCTGCATGGGAACGGTTGGGAGACCTGCTTGGACGAAACTGTCCCACGTTTCACCACAAAAACATGGCGGTTCTTGCCCTCTGGAGCCTCTGCCCCCCAAAAATCGCTGAGATTTACAGCTGAAAAACAACTGAAAACCCAATCTTAGTCAACCAATGAACCAATATTCTCGATCAAGAAAATGTACCAATGGGGCATCCAAGTCGGTCAATGATGCCACCCTGACCCAGCGGTAGCTCTTCCGGCGTCCTTCAGTAGAGCAATTCTGCAGACCATTCCTTGGTTTTGCAACGATCGGCCTCAAAAACGAAATCGGCCAAGTAGTTTCCCATGGATTCCTAACATATTACACACTCCGGTAATCAAACATGGCAATGAAAAATCCATGAAAATCCATGAAAATCCTCCAAAAAGGTAGAGGTTTTATTGGGAAGCTCATCTATGGGGGATTCTCCAATGCCACCATGGAGGTAAACGAAATTTGTTTCAACTCACCATCCATCTTCCGGAAATCCAGGATTCACTGTGTCCTTTTGGATGTTTGCGCCACTTGGACGCCAGGCGCAAGATCCTTCCTGCCAGGTTGAAAAGCAAACATCAAAAGGAACCATGCCATCCCATCACTACCCTGAAGCCTCACTAAACCAAGCTGGATTAATATAAAGGCTCCAGGAAAATCTCGAAAAAAAGATTAAAAAGATCCACAATTTCTCCATTTCCAACATGTTCCGATTTGAACGTCTAAGTTTCCTCCAGGCCATCCCTCCATTTCCCACCTCCCCCCACCTGTGGCCATGGCGCACGCCGAGTTCCACGTGCGCCGGTGCCCGGCTGCGGGCGCCTCGCGCTTCATCTGGCGCCCGTGGACAGCGTGGAACCATTGCAGGGTGGAGCCGTCGGACAGCGACACCTTGGACGGCCAAGGTTAGGGGCAACCCTGGCTATCCTATGGTGATACGTAGGGACATCTGATATGTATAGCATATATATATACATATATATATATATACATAGATATATATATATATATACATATACATATATATATATATATACATATTAACATATATACATATACACCATAGCAACCCCCAAGATAGAAAGGTAAAATCACCTATTCGAAATGAGAGTGATAGATTGGACCGTTGTTGTCTTTTCGGGGCTTGCTTTTTTAGTGAGAATCGTATGGACTTTGACTTTCATGGATGTTCAGGGGGGATGCAATCAACAATATCATGCCTAATCTGAGAGGTCATGCCTGTTAGTATTTGATTTCCTCATGAGTTTTTTTCCCCTCCGCAGTCTCAGCAACGAGTCCTCATTAGTTATATGCTACTCATATATTATATATCCTCATCAGTCCCCACTGCGCCCCCAAAAAAAAAACAAAGAATCAAAGGATCAAAGTAGCCATCCAAGGTTGAGCCTGACTGTCAGACTGATCTTCATCCCCAAAAACTAATGTCTCAATATATTGACACATCGCCCTCTGAATTTTCCCCAGGCACCAGGACCTTCTGCTGATCCCCGGTGAGGCTCACAGCTGCCGCACCCTGAGGCATCGCCACCTGCGCCTCTAGGTGCCAGTCTTGGCCAAGGCCGTGCTGCATCAAGGCGTGCAGCTGCAGCTGGTCCCCCAGCAGCACGGCCGCGCGGAAGGGATGCCCCTCCGAAGCATCCAGCAGCGCCAGGGCAGTGGCCGAAGCGGCCGAGGGGATGCCTCCAAGGGGCCAAGGGATGGAGAGAGGCATGTTTTTTTTTGTATTTTTTCGTGTTCCATCTTGCATGAAGACTTGTGATAGGCCATTTTTACATGGCCATGGTTCGATGCTATTTGGCATGCGAAGTCACAAAGGCCTGATGAATCACATGGCAGACTCCGACCATGATAATGGCCCTCGTAAAACAAGAAATAACAAGGACAAGAACCGTCAAAACCCACCCCCAAATCCCACCTGGTAGCTCCAGTGCAGAGCACCGAGACTCTCGGCCGTCCCAGGGGCACGCCACCACTACCCCGGAGCCCGTGTGGCTCAGCAGCCGTTGCTGGCCCCAGCTGACACTACGCGCTAGGCCGAAATCCAGCAGGCCCTGGAAATTCACTGGGGACCAAGTGCCGAAGCCTTGCTCCTCAGCTTTTTCGTAAGGCAAGGGTAGCCAGGTGGGGCCTCGTAGCACGATAGCCAAGCTGGTTTAGTTGCTTTAGTTCCCGAGTTTGACTATGGTCTGTGGTAGATATATCGCACTAGTTCATGGGGTTTACAAGTCAAAAAGGGGAATAAAAGATTTGTGGTGGTGGTGGTGGGAGAGTCTGACTTGGTAAACACATGTACGCTCAATAATACAGCACCATTTGGGAATGACTTTCACCAGCCATTTATCGTTGACAACCTCCAAAGTTGACGGGTGGCGCTTTATTCCAATGACATTTTGACACTATGCCGATGCTCTTGACTTCCAAAAAATGTCCAGCATACCCAACACTTATATAAATTCCTCTGAGCCAGGGCACCGCGGCAGAGGCTGGTAGGAAGGCACCCATGCCTCCACGAGTCATGGCAATCGTGCCCTCAGGGCTGCAGGCCAACAACTCCGGCTCCAGGGATGGCGGGAAGTGCACAGCCGCTGGAACCACCTTGGTGACAGGAACCTGCCCAACCAGGCTCTGCGGAAAGAGTTTTGGAGTGTTAAACATCCATAAACATCCATAAACATCCATAGACATCCATAAACCATCCATAAATCATCCATAAACATCCTTTTAGAGTGCATGTGCCTTTTCTGTAACGAGACTTGAACATGGAAAATTCAGAAAACTGGTTGCTGGTTCCGCAACTTTCACCCATTTTCACGGTCCTGGATTTAATTCCCAAATACCAAAATGCAAGAAAACGGTTCATCTTTGAATCCCCTCCAAACAAAAAATGTACACAGAACACCCTGGTGCCCTTTCCAAGCCGCCGGTCGCACCGTGGTCACCACCTCCTGAAGACGCCGGTGTCCACCGCTGTCCAACCAGCTGTGCTCCCCAGTATAGCGGCGACCGTACTGAATGACCCCTTCGAACCAGGTGTTTTTGCCGTGCCCCGCTGCACCCACCAGAGGCTCTGGGCCTTCCTTGGCATATCTGAGAATTGAACCTGGCTCGCCTAAAGAATTCGGTGATTGAAAAGTTCAGATCCTTCGTTGCTGGGTCTGTTTATCCACCGGTATATCCTCGTTGTTACACATGTGCCGTTGAAATCCCTGAGATTTGCTTGAAAAAACATCCAGACTTTGCATCCCAGCATCCGCCTCGCTCCAATGCATGTCAGCCTCAGGGTGGAAGCCGAACATATCGCTGGCCCAAAGCTCCTGCCGTCTGCAGTTGAGAAAAAAAACAACCCACCTAGGTTAACTGTGGTTTATGGTAGATATCTCTATATGGAATTTAAATATATGATGTAGTATAGAACCAACTTTTCACTGAGGGGAGCACCACCTTATAGAGTCGATTGGGCATTGGCACTTTCAAAAAAACTATTTGAAGACGGGGAGTGTGACCCTTGTTGTGGTGCTAATATAAAAGACAGATTAATCACTAGTACAGATTAATACACTATAGGTTCTAACCTCGTTCTGCTGAAGTCACATGGTAGGCTTCAAAAACCAATATATATATATATATATACAGGGCACCCGCAGCTTGGGTAAGACATTTCGCGCTGACGCTGACGACACATTGTGACGACACATTGGCGATGCCCCCGGCCCCCCTGACGACGCATTCTGACGACACATTCCCTGACGACACGTTGCCCCCTGACGACGCATTACCCCCTGACGACGCATTGTGACGACACATTCCCTGACGACGCATTGCCCCCTGACGACACATTAACCCCTGACGACGCATTGTGACCACACCCGCAGCTTGGGTAAGACATTTCGCGCTGACGCTGACGACACATTGTGACGACACATTGGCGATGCCCCCGGCCCCCCTGACGACGCATTCTGACAACACATTCCCTGACGACACGTTGCCCCCTGACGACGCATTACCCCCTGACGACGCATTGTGACGACACATTCCCTGACGACGCATTGCCCCCTGACGACACTTTAACCCCTGACGACGCATTGTGACGACACATTCCCTGACGACGCATTGCCCCCTGACGACGCATTACCCCCTGACAACGCATTCTGACGACACATTCCCTGACGACGCATTGCCCCCTGACGACGCATTGCCCCCTGACGACGCGTTGTGACAACACATTCCCTGACGACGCATTACTCCCTGACGACGCATTACCCCCTGACGACGCATTGTGACGACGCATTCCCTGACGACGCATTGCCCCCTGACGACGCATTACCCGCTGACGACGCGATGTGACGACGCATTCCCTGACGACGCATTGCCCCCTGACGACGCATTACCCCCTGACGACGCATTGTGACGACACATTCCCTGACGACGCATTGCCCCCTGACGACACATTGCCCCCTGACGACGCATTGTGACGACACATTCCCTGACGACGCATTGCCCCCTGACGACGCATTACCCCCTGACGACGCATTGTGACGACACATTCCCTGACGACGCATTGCCCCCTGACGACGCATTGTGACGACACATTCCCTGACGACGCATTGCCCCCTGACAACGCATTACCCCCCTGACGACGCATTGTGTGTATATTATTATTTCCTGACGACACATTGCCTGTTGACAGGCTAGGCATGACGAGCAAGGGCGCAGGCGTACTGTATTCTTTGTATGTGGGAAGATAAATAGAGGAATGTAGAGAGGAAGAGGAGCCGGAGGGCAGATAGGGATTTGGCCTGACCACCAAGGCTAGTTCATGTCGAAATATAAAGCGTAGAGGTAATTATCAAGATCGTGTGGCGTGCTTTTGCAACCTCAGTTGAAGATCCTTGAGGCAAGGATCAATCATTAAGTTGAAGTAGTAGAACCTTCTTATCTTCTTACCAAACCCAAACGAAGAGAGCGCCGGAGTGTTCCAGGAGAAAGCTCAGGAAGTTCAATGAAAAAGTATTGAGCGTGTAGCATTGAGAACATGCGGGAGTTGAGCGCGTAACATCAAGAGCCTGCTGGAAGTTCCAAGGCTAAAAGATGCTAAAAGCATAGCACAGGAGGCTAGCATCAAGAGAACGCTGGCAGTTCCAAGAGGAAGTCAAGAGCGTAGCACCAAGAGCCTGTTGGAAGTTCCAAGAGAAACCTAAGCGAGCAATACCAAGAGAGCGTGTTGAAGGACCAAGAAAAACCTAAGAGTCTAGCATCCAGAACGTGTTGGAGGTCAGAGCGTAGCATCAAGCGAAGAACAAAAGAGCGTAGCAACTAGAGCGTCCTGGCGTGTTCCAGAACAAAGCTAAGAGCGTAGCAGGAAGAGCGTGACTTTCTCCAGACCGCAGCGTCAAGAGGCGGAGCGTAGCACCAACAAGAGCGCGTTGGAAGTTCCAAGAAAAATTATAAGAGCGTATCATCACGATTGTGGTGGACCGTAGCGTCAACAGCATCTTGGACTGTTCCAAGACGAGGTTCAGCGCTTAGCATCAAGAGAGTGTCAGAGCCGGAGCCAAAAACATTGGCCTGACCACCAAGGCTAGGTTATGTCGAAATATAAAGCGTAGAGGTAATTATCAAGATCGTGTTGCGTGCTTTTGCAACCTCAGTTGAAGATCCTTGAGGCAAGGATCAATCATTAAGTTGAAGTAGTAGAACCTTCTTATCTTCTTACCAAACCCAAACGAAGAGAGCGCCGGAGTGTTCCAGGAGAAAGCTCAGGAAGTTCAATGAAAAAGTATTGAGCGTGTAGCATTGAGAACATGCGGGAGTTGAGCGCGTAACATCAAGAGCCTGCTGGAAGTTCCAAGGCTAAAAGATGCTAAAAGCATAGCACAGGAGGCTAGCATCAAGAGAACGCTGGCAGTTCCAAGAGGAAGTCAAGAGCGTAGCACCAAGAGCCTGTTGGAAGTTCCAAGAGAAACCTAAGCGAGCAATACCAAGAGAGCGTGTTGAAGGACCAAGAAAAACCTAAGAGTCTAGCATCCAGAACGTGTTGGAGGTCAGAGCGTAGCATCAAGCGAAGAACAAAAGAGCGTAGCAACTAGAGCGTCCTGGCGTGTTCCAGAACAAAGCTAAGAGCGTAGCAGGAAGAGCGTGACTTTCTCCAGACCGCAGCGTCAAGAGGCGGAGCGTAGCACCAACAAGAGCGCGTTGGAAGTTCCAAGAAAAATTATAAGAGCGTATCATCACGATTGTGGTGGACCGTAGCGTCAACAGCATCTTGGACTGTTCCAAGACGAGGTTCAGCGCGTAGCATCAAGAGAGTGTCAGAGCCGGAGCCAAGAACGTAGCATCAAGAGCGTGTTTTAATTCAATGCGTCACAAAAAGAAGAAAAAATAGCGCGCCATGCTTCATGAGAAGCCAAGGGCGTAGCGTCAAGAGCGTGCTGGCACGTCCCAGGACAAGGCAAAGAGAAAGTGTTGGAAGATAAAACACACCAAGAGCGTGTTGGAAGTTCCAATGACAGCTAAGAGCGTAGCATCAAGAGCATAGCATTCAAGAGGCGACTGTCTCCAGAGCGTAGCGTCAAGGGCGTGCTGAAACGCCTCAGGTGAAGGCCAAGAGCGTAGCATCAAAAGAATTTTCAAAATCTCAAAGAGCAAGCCCAGAGGCTATAGCATCCAGAGCATTTCGTTTGTTACTCTTCCCTTTCGTTTTGTCTTCCCTTCTGTTCCCTACGTCGCTCCTTTCGTTTTAACTTCTGCTCCGTTCGTTACTTCCTCCCCATTGTTTCATCTTATTCGTTCACCTCTTTCTCTCATTTAAAGGCGTTCATTTCGCGAAGTCCGTCGTTTCGCTCAAATCTTCTGTCCTGTTCTTCCTGCTCTTCCTTTCCTGTCAACTCGTCCTTTTCATTGTGTCCGTCTTTTTGTTGCAACTCTTCCCTTCCATTCGTTGCTTCCTTCCTTTCGTTTCAACTCTTTGTAATCCCGTTCGCTGCTTCTTTCGTTTCAACTCTTCCCTTCTGTTCCCTATACGTCGTTCCTTCCGCTTTAAATCGGTTTAACTCTTCCCTTCCGTTCGCTACTTCCTCCCCCTCGTTTCAACGCTTCCATCCTGTTCATTTACCTCTTCCTTTCATGTCAATGCGTTCATGTCGCTATTTCCTTCCTTTTTTCAAGTCTTACATGCGGTTTGTTTATCTCTTCCTTTTTTCCAAGTCGTTCATTTCGTTACCTCCTTCGTTATAGTCATCATGATCGGTGTTGGGGTCCATAAACCAACCCTTCAAACCGTGACCATGGTTCCGCCAGTTCCTGGAACTGGGGGCCCAGTTCCTAACATGACAGGCCCTTGTAGGGAAAATATGCAAGTGAACCAAACAAAGACGTCCGTTATACGGTGAAAACCCACCATGGACAAAAAAAATGTCCCTACGGTTTGCCAAAATAAAAACTAGATGCATATATGACATGCATGTAGGCTTTGAGTGTATGCATGCTTTTCTCTCCCAAGTCGTTGGTGAAAAAGTCGTCTTCGGGGGGCAATTCGTCTTCGGGGAATTCGTCTTCGGGGGGGAATTCGTCTTCGAATTCGTCTTCGGGGAATTCGTCTTCGCAATTCGTCTTCGGGGGGGAATTCGTCTTCGGGGGGCAATTCGTCTTCGGGGAATTCGTCTTCGCAATTCGTCTTCGGGGGGGAATTCGTCTTCGGGGGCAATTCGTCTTCGGGGAATTCGTCTTCGCAATTCGTCTTCGGGGGGGAATTCGTCTTCGGGGGGCAATTCGTCTTCGTGGAATTCGTCTTCGCAATTCGTCTTCGGGGGGGAATTCGTCTTCGGGGGGCAATTCGTCTTCGGGGAATTCGTCTTCGTAATTCGTCTTCGGGTGGGAATTCGTCTTCGGGGGGCAATTTCTCTTCGGGGAATTCGTCTTCGGAATTCGTCTTCGGTCAATTCGGGTCTTCGGAATTCGTCTTCGTCGTCGTCGCAAATTCGTCGGGGGCGCAATTCGTCTTCGGGGAATAATTCGTCTTCGTCTGCGGGTGGAAATGTCTTACCCGCACAGCGGGCGCAATGTATATATATATCTGTGCGTGGGTATGTGCAAAAACTAGCTACTGTGGCAAACCAACAATAAATTTATCATTTGGGAATGATTTCAGGGGTACCACATGACACCCCTGAAAATCCCCATGACTTTGCCATCCGACCCGGATCTCCTGCTGGCCCTGAGGGCCCCAGCCCTTCTGCCAGGCGAAATGGCCCCGCATGGGCGTCACGTGCGCGTAGTGCTTCGAAGTGATGGGTCCAGCCTCCCAACCGTACCAGCGCCCAACCCGCGTCCATGGTGGAGCGCCTAGCGGACATGGCAGACATGGCGGGGCCTGCAGATGTTACCCTGCGACATATGCAGAGATGTGATTTCGACTGATTTCCAGAACATAAACTATCCACATACCAGACATACCACTATTTTCAGTGGGATTTTATACCTTTCTCTCTTTTTTTGGGGTGCATGGGGGTGCTATATGCTGAAACTGCCCAGGCAGTGAGTTTCTTTGTCAGAATCACTTCGCCTGGATTGGTCACCAGCATCCTCTCACCCATGGTGCATTCCACGATGCGCCCAGTCAGCAGGACGAACCACGAAATGGCTGTGACCAAGAGCAGGCTGCGCACGTAGTACCAAGGAGTCATGTCCACATTCACCATGGGATCTTCACTTAATCCTTCATGATCACGGGATCTTTGCTCCTGACACTTCAGAACCACTACACTCGGCCCAGTTTGGATTCTGACTTTTGGGTTTCAGAAGAAGTGCCTACAAATTTGGGCATCTGTGCGACCAGCTCGTCATTTTTGCATCGGTAGGACCTGGTGCACAAACATTAACATTAGTTATTAGTTCTTATTATATAACTGGGCGCCCAGAGAAAAATTGAACATCGCACCCGGAAAATTGTCTGTCTACTCTTTGATCAGGTTTGATGGCATCTTCATTCTTCAATTTTGTTTTGGATTTGGGACCCAAAAAAAAAACGGCATCGTTCTGCAGTTCAGCAAACGTGCGGTTCATCTGCCTTCTCCAATTGCGACTTGACCTTTGGGGGCGCCACCAGATAGCCTTGGGATGATCAGGATGCCAGTGGCGGAGCAAGGTCGGACTGTCCGATGTTTTTGCTGCGCTCCCACTGGGGGGTACTTTGGGGTCAAATTTTCCGGAGGAAGATGGGAAATGAAACCGGTAGGTTTGATCTGGTTTTTGGGGCGGTCTTACGTCGAAACTGGATTTCCTTTGCGTGTCTCAGGTCTCAATATTGCATCGGACGGAGACAAGAAAAGGCAGGACTGGGGTGTGTAAAAACTTGCAAAAAATGAACAGGAGACTTACCAACTGGCAGTGAAAACATGAAACCGAAGCTATGACCAGATTGCATTGTTAATCTATGAAGTGGAGGAACCACATGCCTAAGGATGCTCAACAACTGGATGAAACCCGAAATCGACAGCTATTCTCAACTGTACCCCCCAAAACAGTCTGAAGCGGGTCACCATTGGAAATCATGCCAACGAACAGTACCCCATGGTTGCTTTATAGAGTAGCTATCCAGTACCGTGTTTCAGAAAAGACATTTTCCCCAGCAATCCTGGTATTTTCCAACCATAAATCCAATGGCTTACCGTGGCTTCATCATGTTTCATCAACATACCCAGTGAAGCATCAAAAAATATTTTTAAAAAAACTCCATCCCATCCCATCCCATGAAACAATGGTTGGTTGACAGGTATCCCCTTGAAAAGGCCAATAATAATCTCCAATAAGCCAGCTACAGTAGAACCACCGTGGTTACCAGTAGTACCGCGCAAGGTGGTGGCGGAAGCTTCATAAATAGGAAACCTGTAGGAGAGGTTGGTTGTTGTGAATCACGGATGGCAGAGCGAATCCACTGATGGACTGAAAGGTGATTGATCTCTCTCACTCTTTCTCTCTCTTTTGCTCTCTTTCTCTCTCTTTCTCTCTCTTTCTCTGATTATCTACCTACCTACTACATGCCGATCTATCTATCTATCTATCTATCTATCTATCTATCTATCTATCTATCTATCTATCTATCTATTTATCTCTCTCTCTCTCTCTCCCTCTCTCTCTCTCTCATCTGTCTGTCTAACTATCTATCTATCTATCCATTTGTGTATCTATCTATCTATCTATCTATCTATCTATCTATCTATCTATCTATCTATCTATCCATCTATCCATCTATCCATCTATCCATCTATCCATCTATCCATCTATCCATCTATCCACCTATCCACCTATCCACCTATCCATCTATCCATCTATCCATCTATCTGTCCATCTATCCATCTATCCATCTATCCATCTACCTATCTACCCATCTATCCATCTATCCATCTATCCATCTATCCATCTATCCATCTATCCATGTATCCA
>CAMXCT020001791.1:537157-609657 GCA_947184155.2 Cladocopium goreaui
TCTCTCTGTCTATCTGTCTCTCTGTCTATCTGTCTCTCTATCCTTCTCTATCCTTCTCTATCTATCTGTCTGTCTCTCTGTCCGTCTGTCTGTCCGTCTGTCTGTCCATCTGTCTGTGCATCTGTGCATATGTGCATCTGTGCATCTGTCCATCTGTCCATCTGTCCACCTGTCTACCTGTCTACCTGTCTATCTATCTGTCTATCTATCTGTCTATCTATCTGTCTATCTGTCTATCTGTCTATCTGTTTATCTGTTTCTCTGTGTGTCTGTCTATCTGTCTGTCTGTCTGTCTGGCTGGCTGTCTGTCTATCTATCTATCTATCTGTCTATCTGTCTATCTGTCCATCTGTCCATCTGTCCATCTGTCCATCTGTCTACCTGTCTACCTGTCTACCTGTCTATCTGTCTATCTATCTGTCTATCTATCTATCTCTCTCTCTCTCTCTATCTCTTTCTATTCGTCTTTCTGTCTGTCTGTCTGCCTGTCTGTCTGTCTGCCTGTCTGTCTGTCTGCCTTTCTTTCTATCTGAAAGGAAGCAACTATGCGAGACTTCTTCCTCAAAAATAGAAGTTCGCAGCTCCAAAACGAAGAAATTCTGCGGGACTTCCCTCAGTGCTTGGCCATTCAAATGGCGATTTCGGGGCTCTTACCATCTCTTACCCCTGGTTCGATGCGTTCATCTTCATCTTTTGGCATGGACAAGGCATGATGAACAGTGACAGTCCAAGGAAGGATGTGGCACATGTGTGGAAGTCTGTAAAAATCCATTACAAGGCATGGTTCATGTAACTGAAGTTTCACACACTCCACCAACTGAAGATTCTGGAAGAGTTATCGTGTACCATGGCTTTGCCAAACGAAACTCGTGCCTGAGTGTTTCGAGCGCTTCCATGAATGTCTACCCCGGACTAAAAAACCCGACTATTCATTCAGGTTGCCTACCTTTGAAAATAATGATAGGTTGTGAATAGTTATGAAAGATTATTATTGAAATTGGTACCACCCCCTATCAATAAACTGATGAGTTATGATAAATGGCTGAAATTTGGTCCCCACCCAGCAATGGAACATTCCCCATTTGTAGATGATGCTGATTTACCTTTCAACAATCGTGATTTTCCATGACTAACATATATATATATAGATATAGATATAGATATAGATATAGGCAGGTACATCACATAAATGCGTCAAATTACCAGAGGCTACCCTCTGGTAATTTAACCTAGCCACTGAAAAATGACCATAGATTTTTTATATTTACTGAAAAATGTGATTTTCTACAGCTATCTTAGTTTACCAAAGGCCAATCCACTAAGCATTTCCCACTTCTCTGGCCATGCCACGTAGAGCCGAATGGTCTGCCCAATCTGCATCAACAGTACGAGGACGGCCACCGCCCTCGATACATCCAGTGCCTGACCTTGGGGTCATAACCACCCAAATATCAAAGATGGTTATTATGGTTTTATGTGGTTTTGTAAGGATAATGTGTGGTTTTGTAAGGATAATATGTAGTTCAGTAAGGGGTTTTATGTGGTTTAGATCCAAAGAAGTTCGACCTTTTGGGATTTGGAAAAGAATGAAAAAAATGGTTTTTTTTCGTCGGTGTCCGCAATTTCCAAGGCTTTTTGGATCCCATGGCAGGGATAGTAATGTTTAACATATTCTGCTTTAATATGGTTTAATATGTTGTTTTATATGGTTTAATAGGAGCAATAATAATCAGATAATAATGGATTTACCCTCTGGTGATCAAACATGGCTGGCATTTGGAAATCCTCTATGCACGGAGGTTTTACTGGGACAATTATCCATGGGGAAGTGTCCATCGCCATTTTTTTCAGAATAAAACCAGGGGGTCGGTTTTTTGCATACGCATGGGTTTTTAAGCGGAAAATCACATTGGGTCAGTCCACAACCCAGGCGTAATCCATGAATCATTGGGTGAATGGGAGGTGATTTGGTATTTTCTGTCATTTCGCATTGGGAAATCAATCACATGGGTAACCGATTGAGAAAATACTTGGGAGTCTCTCTCTCTCTCTCCCTTCATCGCTATCTTAAAAATCGTGGGAGTCATGCGATGTAAAAATATATAACATTATATAACTATGTGAATCTCAAAGGGAAACTCCTCGGAAGAAAACTAAGCTGATATAGGAATATGATTCATATGATCTATAAATTCGGATGGTTGATCATCATTTCTCATATTTCTCATCACTTTCCCCATTGAAATTGCCATATCTTCGGGTCCTAACGTTGCCCATGTTCCAACGACCCCCAGCCCCGCCCCGCGCCACCCCGCGCGTCCACGCGACTCGTAGGATGGTGGGTGTAGGCGAAGGCCAGGCTGATCGCCTCGATGAAGGGCCCTCCCAGCTCGATGGGAAAGCAGCCCCCGTGTGAGGGAATCCTCGGCGGAGGTGCATGGGATGGGGATTAGGAATTCGTCAGAATTCATCCATAGGGATCATGTGCCGATTTTATAAAGGGATTTAACATGATTTAACCCTCAACGATGGGGATTCTGATCCATTTACCCTCTCATAATATGGCAATGAGAAATAGCCACATAACAAATGGATATAAATGGAGGTTAGGTGGGAAATCATCGAATGAAACGGTGGATTTTCCAGCACGCCGTGTTTGATTATCTGAGGGTATCCATCTTGACCTCAAATCTAAAGTGGGTTCCCGTAAATTCCATCATCCAATTTTGGCAAATAAAGTGGACCGCCATGCTGTGCCGCTGTGCCCAAAAAAAAAAGATGATGAAGTGGAGAGTTATTCGAGTCTACTGACTTCACTTCTCCACCCGAGTTTTCTTGGTACCCTCTGGTAAACTAACATAACTATAGAAAATCACCATTTTTAATGGGAAAACCCACTATAAATGGGCCCTCTATACCATAGCTTTTTGTTAGTTTACCAGAGGGTACATCAACTGGAGATTTTTAATGGGGAAATCAGCCAACTGGTGGATGTTCGGTGCGCACCAAGCCGACCGAGCTGCACATCCATGCGGAACATGATCCACACGGCGCTGGTCAAGGTGGAGGAACAGACCATGGCGCCCCAAACCAGGCCCAGCTCACCGATGCAGTGGATCGGAAGCCAATAGGCGAAGGATTGGATCCTGACTTCACTTGGGAAAAGCTGGGAGGAAAAGCTGGAAAAGCTGGAAGAATCCGAATTCGTAGCTCCAAGTGGCTGCTAACCACAGGATTTTCGGCTATAACCAAGAAAGTGAAGTTGGAAAAAGGATGGCTCACTGGACTGCCAGAGGATGGAGACGAAAAACAAATCAGACTCTATATATATATACATACATACATAGCCTAGGCCTAGGCGAACATGATGAAAATTGGCGTGACGTTCCAGAATCTTCAGCAAACCAACATTCAAACAGCAAACTGCCTGGGAACTCACCATAAAACCCACTTGATCCTAAGGCCTAGGATCGCCAAATGCAGCTTGGGAGCAGATGCATCATGCCGATCAAGAAGGTCACGCGTGCATAAGCTTCTGCGCACCAGTAGTCCTCGCCACGATGTCACTGCGTTGCATGGAAGTCTTCCAAACAAATGCTGAATTGCTAAACCTTGGAGCATGGGGTGCATCCATTTTTTTAGAGATTCATCTATATCCCCATTATATCTCGGACGGCTTCTACGTGGTGCGCGCACGGCGCAGTGCGGCGCAGCACCGTATATCATTATATCCCAATTGATGGTAAATTACCCACGATATCTTGGAATCTTATAGGTATGTAACAAGATCCTTTTGTAATACGTAAATATAAATATAAATATAAATAAATAAATATATATATATATATAATTATATTATGTGTGTGTACATATATGTGTGCGTGTGTATGTATGTTTGCAATGGATGTGTTTGAATCTTATGTGATCCATTTAAGTTGCCAACTTGTTGATATTTCCAATGGAAAATCCTCCATTGGAAGATCCCAAAAATGGCGGCCATGGCGTCCTTCTGCGCCTGCCGGATGGCCTCGAAGTGTGCGTAGGGCTCCGGGGGCGCTTCCAAGCCGAAGCCGCTGGGGGAGGCCTTGGGCATGTCTTCCCGGCCCTCGATCTCCTGGAAGTTCCGGGGGCTCGATCTGCAGGTCTAGATAGTGAGATGTTGGGATCATCCAGTGGGAGGATTTACAGTTAACTAACAGTTTGCTATTGAAAATGGTCATAGAAATAGTGGATTTTCCCATTAAAAATTGTGATTTTCTATAGTTATGTTAGTTTACCAGAGGGTACAAACCAAGAGTTCTTCGACGAATCAGGCAACAACCCGTTGTATCTCTGAGTAGATTGAAGTGACATGAAGTGACTATAGAAAAAACTTGGTGCCCACGGATGTGACCAATTCCTCCAAGGACCAACACTTACATAGACTACCAACTCACCGACGATCAGAAACCATCTGAGGTCCAACAGCAACTACAACATATTATATGTACAACGCATATATATATACACATATACATATACATATACATATGCATATGCATATGCATATACATATACATATACATATACATATACATATACATATACATATACATATACATATACATATGTATGTATGTATGTGTATATATATATATGTGTGTGTGTGTGTGTGTTTAAGTTTCATCTTCTATTTACACCACCGTTCGTTTGTTTTTTCTGTACTAAGGGAGCCTGCAATGGGTGCGTATATATATATATATTCCCATATCTACCCATTCCGAAAAATATCCGGAGTAACCGTATATTACCATTTATTACCATATATATATAACCATACATTTATTACCATATATATATATATTACCATATCATACCATGCCTCTCTCTCATATATTACCATAGGTTTTTTAGTATGTCTGGTGTACCAAAAAAAAACAGATACCCTCTGGTAAACTAACATAGCTATGGAAAATTGATTTACCCATTAAAAGTGGTGGATCTTTCCATAGTTTTTGTATGTTTACCAGAGGGTAATCCATATATAATCCATATAACTATGGAAAATCACAATTTTTAATGGGTAAATCCACTATTTCTATGGCCATTTTCCACTGCGTATCTTGCCCCAAGCATCCCCTCCCCCTCCTTCTCCACCCATCCGGGTGCCCCCGAGGTGAAGCCCGGCATCCGCGCAGCATGGCCCAGCTCTTTGAGATCGCCCCCCGCCTCCTCCTGGAAATCCTTCACCTCGGAGAGAGATTTTTCTTGGGATCTCACTTACCATCTGGCTATGACTAACATAGCCATGGAAAGATCCACCATTTTTAATAGGTAAACCATCTATTTCATGGGCCATCTATACCATGGCTATGTTAAATAACCAGAGGGTAAAAAGGATTGAATTGATGGATGTTGATGAGTGATCATAAGTGATCCGATTATCATTTTTGGGGGATTTTTTGGGATCTCACTTTTTTGTTGATGTTTCTTTTTTTGATAATATTTGGATAAGTTAATATAAGTGATACATCATTACTGAAAACAATGACTTAATGATGCTTTGTGTGTGGTCTTTTTTTTGTGTGTTTGAGGGGGGTTCTGGTGTTTTACATGCAGCCGGAAATATCAATACTCTGATGATGTTTGTAAACTGTTTTATTGTGTGTTCAATACAGTTTTGTGGTGTTTGATGGGTTGGTCTCAGGTGTAAAAATGCAAGGAACGATGGTTCCAGGCAAAAAATAGAGGCTGCGCCGGTAAAGCACCAACTCAGTTTGAATCAGTACCTCGATTATCCATATATCTTCATTTGTTGCTAGTTCTATCCCCCTTCATTGCTTGGTGGCAGCCTTTTTTTGGAACTTCACCACTCCAGGCCGTCACGTCGCCTTTCCTTTCATCTTTGCTGCCATTCCGGGCAGGCCCCCTTTCTTGTAGCCACCTTCAGGGCACCCCATGACGAACCATGCTGAACCGTGCTGAACAGCACCTTTTCCAACATGAACTGCGTGGCTGTTGCTTTCCCCCTGCCTTCGCTGGTATTGAAATGATAACCGAAACATCTGTAGAAAGGGAAAGCACCCTTCTGGTACCCAAAAATGATAAATGATGATGGATATCTACAGTGAACAAGACAGGGATACATCCCACTTTTGATGATCATAAGGGGGCAGGTATGCAAGGGTTTTCTCCTCGATTTTCATGAACTAACCCAGTTGGAAATTGGCACATCTATGAGAAAAACAACCAAATTCATAAATTTACCATTGGCATGACCCCGTGTAAATTAGGTTACAGGTACCAAATGCTATGTTAAAGACTTTGAAACGATGGGTCACTCTGAAATATTCCAGAATCTCATCAATGACCATCATGTTGATCAAATTGTTATCTGTGGATATTATATACTATATCAGTTGACTGGTTATATTGTATGTATATATATATATACATATATATATATATCCCATCACTGTGTCATATTATATCCCGTAGCATCATGGTAACTGCCTAGAATATCATAGAGTGGGACATTTAATATATATGTGTATATGTATATATATATAGGTATGTATGTATAATTATATGTACATATATATATATATATCTGTGTGTAATTATATTATATAACTGGGCTAACAATAGAAAATCACAATGTAAAATGGATATTTGATGATATCTGCCTACGACCATCCTTACAAAATGGTTGCTATCAAAATCCCTTACCCCTTCTCGTTGCATCCCGCCTTTGATCCCCTCCGCATCGAACTTCACCTCCTCCTCCGCCCCCGGCGGAGCTTCACCACTCTGCGGCAAAACGAAGGGCAGGCGGAACATGTCGTAGACGCCTCCGGGAAGCAGCGGCCACAGATCGGTGACACCCCCAATCATGTTTTGGCACTAGTAAGGGCGAAATCTTAAGCGGCTATTGGGGATTTCATAATTTTCATATCTGTTTTTTCTCGGAGATTTTTGGGAAAAAAAAACACATGACCTCTGGAAAGAATCCCTTCCCCGTGAAACCTTGGCAGACTGGGATTGAAAAACAAGATTTGAGAGGATGGAATGAAACTGTCATTTGGACCTTTTTTTCCCAAACTAGGAGTTGCATACCATGTGGCCAAAGGCGTAAGCGAGCTGATAGTTGAACAACTGCAGTGACATGACGTCAATTATTTGATATGAGGAATTCTTCTGGCTCTCGGTCTGAGGATGAAGATGTCCTGTTCAATGTTTCTCTCAAGGCCTTAGGCCTCAGCCAACAAGTCCCAACTTGGCAGCTCCGCACAAGAGATTTGAAACCATTAAGATTTAAACATATTTAAACATATTTAAACATATTTAAACATATTTAAACAATCATGGATTATTTCCAGTAACCATATCTTAAAAAAAAAAACATGGTTTACCACACACACCAAAAAAAAATAACCATCAACCCCTCCCGGCCTTGCTCCTCATAGCTCGACAAGATCTTCCTGGCACTGTCCAGTTGCCGTTGCGAAGGCACCGGCAATCGCACCTGCCGCGTCCGCAGTTGGACCATCGCCACCTGCCGCGGTGGACCATGCAACGGGGATGTTCAGGTTATGCCGTTATGCCTATGGTAGGGAGATAGTAAACCTATGGAAACCTCAGAAATCTCGGACATTTCGGGACATTGGAAATCTCGGACATTTCGGGACATTGGAAATCGCCTATGGTAGGGAGATAGTAAACCTATGGAAACCTCAGAAATCTCGGACATTTCGGGACATTGGAAATCTCGGACATTTCGGGACATTGGAAATCTCGGACATTTCGGGACATTGGAAATCTCGGACATTTCGGGACATTGGAAATCTCGGACATTTCGGGAAATTGGATGAGTTTGGTGGATGTTAGCTGCGGAGTTACTTCTCTTGATTTACGGGAGATAGGTGGCATCGAGAAATCTATGTGAACATGAACCCCTCGGGGAGAGAAAACAAAAAACTCCGTACATCTCGATGCACAGGGTCAAGACTATGAATCACCAAGGATGGGTTTGGAAATGTTTTGTATCACTTGATACCAACGAGAGTTAAAACATGAAATAGACTAAAATACTACCAGTAGTTGATTGTTTCCAATTTGAAACCTGCCTTGAATCATCTTGACGCTTTCCCTTAGCTAAATGATCTAAGCCAGGAAACATGGCGCTAGTATCACCGGCCTGAGCGCGCATGGCAGCATGCCAGCAAAGCCAAATGGATAGCGTCATGAAGGCAAAGGACACACCCAGGCAATTCCTCGGCTGCCGAACTTGCACAATGAGTTCCTCAGAGTCCTTTTAGAGGCTGCTACCACTTGGGGCTCCAAAGCTATGGTTATTCAATAGACAGTTTCCTTCTTGGACCTTCCCCCAAAAAAGGTGGAGACTTGTAGAGGCCCCATTCTTCGTTGGAAAAGGAGTGCAAAAGGGATCCAAAGGGATTTTGAAGTCCAGGAACTTGGTGGATGTCTATTTATTTCATGCGGAAAAATGTCAAGCTATGTCAAGCTATAGGGATGGGTCAAGTCACCTATTTCATCTTCAGGGACAAACGACTCTTTTTGGAGTTTTCAACCATTGCAGCCCGTATACTGAATTGACCCATCCGACTAAAACCACCCAAAGGTGCAAGTACAAGCCCGAAGCAAAGGTTGGGGGACCTGGCGCCAAAGTCACTGAAGGGCAGGGCGTCCAAAAAAATTTCACGCCCCCAAATGGTCAAAGTACAGATGGTATTGTTATTTCTTTACCGAGAAACAACCCCCCAGGGTAACAATGTGGTTGACCCAGATGGTATTCATTGGTATTCTGTTGTTTCTGGGTCAACCACATTTGTTCCCTTCAGTATGGACATACATATGTACATACAACAACACCATGGAAACTCCCAAACTTAAAAACAGGTTATTGCAATGCTTGGAACATGCTACATGAATACGTTAATGATGGTTTTGCTACGGCCCGGTGAAAGTGCAGGAGGATCAATGTGTCGATGTCATGTGCTAAAATATTGCACGCCCAGAACGGGCAGTAGGAAAAACCATGGTCGCAAAAAAACAACATCACTTATGATGTTTTTGGGGGGTGTCCTAAATTCTACCCCAAACAATTGGTCTTCGCATAAGAACCCAATTCATGGATGAATTCATGGATAATTAATTATTGCTATTTTGGATGATTTCGTGGCATTTTGTGGTCCGCCCTTTTTGGGCTTCTCCCAAGTAAACCCGCCTGGAAACTTCAATCCCGAACGCGCTTCGACCAGGACGGTCAAGACCTCCGCGCGGGATGTGCATCCATTGGTCGTGCACATTGTTATGCTGGCTGGTGGTATACAATGTAATTTGGTCAGTTGGGATTATTATTCCCGACATATGGAAAGTCATAAAATTCATGTTCCAAACCACCAACCAGTATAGTAGTTAGAGTCCTGGAGATATCATGAGATATCTGCAACCGAGACCATCCGAGAATATGAGTGGGATCTGGTGTCATCTGAGTTACCCATATGAGACTTGAGACAACTCCTCTTTCTGAGGCCATCGGAGGCCATGGTCTGCCAAAGAGTGCAATCAGCAAAATGGGCAGTAGCCAGTGTCCTGGTTTTGCTTTAAAAAAGCCATCGACAACTTCAAAATAAGTCATGGGTATGACTGAAGCTGGATGACACTGGTCCAACATGTCCAAAATGGTCAGTGGATGTCAGTGGATTGGGTATCCCATGGTGTCTATCTTCACAATTTCTGTACCGTGATCTGCCAGTAGCCGGTCACTCACATAGGGTCGGTGCGTTTTACTCTCCAACGGCGGAAACCGCGGATACTCCAAGAGCATTTGAATCAGAAAATGATGATGAAGCGAAATCAGGAAACTAGTGATGAAGCCTTTGATTTTCATTCTCGCCCTGGTCTTTAGGCAGACACATTTTGAATCATTTCGGCAGTGAAGACCCCGGCACACAGCCACGGGAACGTGATGGTCATCCATTGGTTGGAGGTCAGAATTTCCATGGATAAGCCGAATTGATCAGAAAAATTCAAGAGTTTGTCTGCTCGAGGTTGAACACAGCTACGGAAACTTCCCCATCACAGATGTTTTTTTTTTACCTATTCTGGTGATGGTCCATAGCATTCCATAGCTATGTTTACCAAACTGGGGGTACCAATATCCAAGATCTCTCGACACATTTCACCAATATTTCACCCAGCTGCATATCCCAAACTCATGGTGAGGACCGGCACATAGACCTTCAACTTGCTGACACTCACCGCGGCCAGATCCGCCACGTCCTCGCGGAACATGGCGTAGCGCTTGATTTCATTGCCACGGCCTGGCGCACCCAAGAATGGAACCTCCAACCGCGACCGGAGCAAACATGTAGATGTATATTTCATGGTATGTATGTATGTCTGTCTGACTGACTGACTGACTGTCTGACTGACTGTCTGTCTGACTGACTGACTGACTGTCTGTCTGACTGACTGACTGACTGTCTGTCTGTATGTCTGTCCGTCTGTCTGTCTGTCTGAGGTATGGTATGGTATGGTATGGTATGTATGGATGGATGGATGGATGGATGGATGCATGAATGCATGAATGGATGAATAAGCATGAATAAGCATGAATAAGCATGAATAAGCATGAATAAGCATGAATAAGCATGAATAAGCATGAATAAACATGAATAAGCATGAATAAGCATGAATAAGCATGAATATGCATGAATGTATGAATAAGCATGAATAAGCATGAATAAGCATGAATAAGCATGAATAAGCATGAATAAGCATGAACGTATGGATGTATGGATGTATGGGTGTATGGATGTATGGATGTATGGATGTATGAATGTGTGAGTGTGTGTATGTGTGTATGTGTGTATGTATGTCTGTCTGTCTGTATGTCTGTATGTCTGCATGTCTGTATGTCTGTATGTCTGTCTGTCTTTCTGTCTGTCTTTCTGTCTGTCTGTATGTATGCATGTATGCATGTATGCATGTATGCATGTATGCATGTATGCATGTATGCATGTATGAATGTATGAATGTATGAATGTATGTAGGTAGGTATGTATGTATGTATGTATGTTCGTGTTCATTGATTTGTTTGTTGGTTCATTTTACATCTATTTGCTTTTTTACTTCTTATGATATGTTTTTTCATGCATCTACGTTTACACGTTTTGCTTTATTTTAGTGTTTCATTGAGTCAGCTAATTTTTTATGAACTGTTTTTTTTATGTAATTACCTCCAAGAAACTCTCGAAAACTAAGATGGACCCCGAAAAAATGCTAGAGAGAAAAAAAACATATTGTGAAGCAATCTCTTGAGGTCCCCTGTCAGATTTCAAGCAGCTTTTCACGGA
Source organism: Cladocopium goreaui (assembly GCA_947184155.2). Classification (NCBI taxonomy): domain Eukaryota; class Dinophyceae; order Suessiales; family Symbiodiniaceae; genus Cladocopium; species Cladocopium goreaui. The sequence continues at coordinate 548,518 of CAMXCT020001791.1, forward strand.
GTCATGAATCATCTGAGACCCAAGGCTGCCGGCGGAGATTCAATGGAAAAAACGGGATCAACTCCAAAATGTTTTGTCTGGACCCCTGACATTGACCCAACCCGCCCAGAATGGCAATGTTTTGACTCATGGTCAGCTTGAGATCCCCTCCAAAATCCCAAAAATCCAGATCTCGGAGGCTTCCTCACCATTGATTTCAACTGCAACAAACCCCCACAGTGATGTTCGTCTATAGATTTATCTCCCATAAACCATAGAATTCACGTGAACCAAACCAACATAGCTTAGCCGAACTGGAGCACCACCGTGGCATTTTTTGGGTCGGCCAAACATCCACCAGGCCTGCTGTGAACCGACCCCAACGCTGTCCCTGGTCGAATTGGTAGTTGGTCCGGTTGTAGCCGAAGCCCAGGATACTCACCTTATGACTGGTTGGAACAAAGCGACCAATGAACAAAGTTAGGCCCATCCAGGTCGCAAGGATTCCAGACTCAACATAATCTAAGCTAGTCGGTTTCTAGAGTTGAGGTAGTGATTGATAGGATCTGATAGGGATACAGTAGAGGGGGCAGTCGTACTTGACTGTCAGAGGTGAAATGAACAAGGGGAAAATAACAAAGAACGAAATGGACTTGACGTGATTTAAATACAAGTAAAAAATGCGTTTAACCCTTCAACCAGCCAAACTTGGGAAATAGTGGAACAAGTAAAAGGAGGTGGAGAATATGATTGTCCTTGGAAACAGCCCCGTTCACAAACAAGACCGCAGGGGCATACAAAACAGCAAAAAAATATGGACGCAACTTGTCCATAGGTGCAACCAACAGTGCAACCAACAGTCAGGAAAGTTGCTTGATTGACGGGTCACATTTCAGCTCATGACCCTCTACCCGACCCCAAATGAAGCAATGAAGCAGGAGTCCAAACCGCAGAGAAAAATCGATCATCCTAAAAAGGATCCACAACCGCTGCGGGTTGTTTGATGCTTTAAGCGGATCATTAAAAACGGCTTCAAATGGTTTCGAAGAGTTGAAACAGCTCAGAAATCATCACTGTGTTGATGTCATCCATGTCCAGCCCAGAAAATCATGGCATTCTAAGTGACATTTTTGATCAAAGTTCCTCCGCCCAGCATGGCTCGATGGTCTCAAGGGGCGCCTCTAAAGGAGGACTTCTAAAACCCTTTGAGCCAGGAACTGGCCGCGGCCGATGCGGAGATTTCACCGAAGCGTCATTGTGCCCAGTGATGTTGGTTTAGAAACCCCATGAACTATAGTAGTTATATCAGTTATATCTACCATAAACCATAGAATTCAGCCACTTAGTTTAGGCAACTGAACGCGAACTCGACTGGGGGCCCCAACCTGCAAGTGGTGGTGGAAAAAACCCCTTGTTCTGACCCTGAGCCAAGCCAAGCCCTGCCTGGTTTTGCCGGAAGGTGATGAGGCAGGATTTTTTGAAGCGTTCCACGATGCCCAGAAAGACTCGCAGGTCGGCACCCTCCATCTCGCCTTGTCAAATGCTTCAGTTTTGGATGAAATGGGCATGTGGGTCCATGTCAAAAATGATGGGTTTAGTCGTTTTCTCGTTGTGTCAGTTTAGTTTAGCTTCACCAAACAAAATCGGAAGGGGTTTGGAACAAGATGGTACAAGTTCCTCATCCCATAGGGGAACTGGCTTTTCTTTGGGCTGCATCTTAAAAGTCTGCAAGGCGGACAAGTTTTCAGATTTCCCTTCAAGAGAAGAGAATCCTGGAAGCCCTAAAAATCAGGAGAGCAAAGACCAGCCCTGGATCAGTAGGGTCTAGATCAGTAGTTTTTTTAATGGAAAAAAAATACATAAGAGCTTTAGCATTGCCCTGATTCCCAAAAAGTCAGAAACAACATGTTTTCTGAGAAAAAAAACTGATGTTTTTTGGAAAAGTTGAGGAAGTTTGGGATAGGTAAATTCTATTGAAGGAACCACTTACCACTTGCCAAGTGCAATGCAAGTAGAGCCCTGCGGGCCAAATATTGGGAGTCAAGCTAGTTGATGGCACAAGAAGACACAACAATTTTGAGATTTTACAGTATATAGATGTTATTAAAGCATTTTCTGCAGTCCAGGATTTTGAGAGCACTTTTGAGGAACTTTTGGGTTTTTTTTTATAGGAACGTTTGAGAATGTTTACAGTAAGAAGAAAAAAATTACTTTTTGAGAAAAAAAGGGACATGTTGAGAAAAAAAAACATTTCGAGAAAAAACACCGGGTGTTTTTGATAAAAATACAGGTCGGTCCAGAAATCGGGGGGGGTTGAGAAACCTCTTGAGAATTCTTCAGAAATTTCGGCAATATTTATGGGGTCACTTGCGGAAATTGTGTCTATTTTCCATCACTGGCAGGCAAATATGGCAAATCATCAAGAATCAAGCAACAAGTGATGACTATGGGTGCATTTGATCTACACAAACGACAATGTCTACCATCTGGTTATTTAACATAGCCATGGAAAATCACCATGTCTAATAGGTAAACCATATATAAATGGGCCATTTTCCATGGCTATGTTAAATAACCAGAGGGTATATATCCTATGATTATGTATGTAATCGTGGTGGATTCACATCATGGCATATCCACCTGCTGTACGACAAGCATCTTCATATTCAGAACAAATTACTCGCATATACCCTGTGGTTATTTAACATAGCTATGGAAAATAACCATGTCACATGTCTAATAGGTAAACCATCTATAAATGGGCCATGTCCCATGGCTATGTTAAATAACCAGAGGGTAATTGCAGCTTTTGCACACCTTATCTGCTTGCTAGGGTTCTGTGATTCCAAATCGTGTAGATATCACCAACGAAAAGTCGAGGCTCATGGCTTTCAAGGTGGCAGCTCGCCAAGTTTTTCACCAAATGCCACTTAAGAATGAAAATTGAAAAAAAAAACGAATGTAAAACCGTGATGCTCATAGATTTTGATAGGTTTTGATCACTTCATTCTACTAGGTATGAAGCAATCCAATTCTTCCAGCTGCTGCAGCTGCTTGCGGGGGAATCTCCACAGCTCCACAGCTCCACAGCTCCAGTCACTGGCGCTGCGGTAGGGCAGCCGTCCCATAGCATCTACGCAGTTCAGCAGCATTAGGGCTTGGTTCTGCTGGTCGCAGTCCAGCACCCCCTGGCGCAAGCTCAACGCTTGCAACGGTGACGGGCATTTTTGGAAGAGCCACGGGGAAAATACATGGGGAATTTCCAGGGAATATACAAAATGGGAATATCATTCGGGACATTCAAGTTTGTATACATCTATCTATCTATCTGTCTATCTAATCTAGTCTAGTCTAGTCTAATCTAATCTAATCTAGTCTAATCTAATCTAATCTAATCTATCTATCCTATCTATCCTATCTATCTATCTATCTATCTATCTATCTAACCTATCCTATCCTATCCTATCCTATCTATCTATCTATCCTATCCTATCCTATCGATCTATCTATCCATCCTATCTATCTATCTCTCTAATCTAATCTAATCTAATCTAATCTAATCTATCTATCTAATCTATCTATCTATCTATCTATCTATCTATCTATCTATCCATCTACCTATCTATCTATCTGTCTATCTACCTACCTATCTATCTATCTATCTATCTACCTACCTACCTACCTACCTACCTTATCTATCTATCTATCTATCTATCTACCTACCTACCTACCTACCTACCTACCTATCTTATCTATCTATCTATCTGTCTGTCTGCCTATCTATCTATCTATCTATCTATCTGTCTGTCTATCTATCTATCTATCTATCTATCTACCTACCCCTGGCTACCTACCTTTCTTTCTTTCTTTCGTTCGTTCGTTCTTTCTTTCCTGTCTTTCTTTCTTTCTTTCTTTCTTTCCTGTCTTTCTTTCCTGTCTTTCTTTCTTTCTTTCTTTCTTTCTGTCTTTCGTTCTTTCGTTCTTTTCTTTCTTTCTTTCTTTCTTTTCTTTTCTTTTCTTTTCTTTCTTTCTTTATTTCTTTCTTATCTTTCTTTCTTTCTTTTCTTTCTTTCTTTCTTTCTTTCTTTTCTTTTCTTTCTTTTCTTTTCTTTTCTTTTCTTTTCTTTCCTTTTCCTTTCCTTTTCCTTTTCCTTTCCTTTCCTTTCCTTTCCTTTCCTTTCCTTCTTTCTTTCTTTCTTTCTTTCTTTCTTTCTTTCTTTCTTTCTTATCTGTCTTATCTGTCTATCTATCTATCAATCAATCTATCAATCAATCTATCTATCTATCCACCTACCTATCTATCTATCTGTCTATCTACCTACCTATCTATCTGTCTGTCTATCTATCTTTTATTTTTCATGACATAGCTTACAAATATGAAACAACAAAATATGAAAGGTAGGTTGTTGTTGGTAGAAGGCACAAAGAAAACAACTGGTGCCGAAAACTGCGCGTGAAACACACAGTGTTGGATGTGTGGTGGAAATATCAACCAACAAAACTGGGCGGGTGACTTTCTTCCAGGGGGCCAATGACATGTTGAAAAACTGCTGCCCATTGTTGTTCTGGATGCATAAAAACAGCCTAAAACAAAAATGGTCAAAACGATAGGTTTTGCCCCCACACAGGTGGATGCTAAAACCATAGTTTCCAGATGTTTCCAGCAGAGTTCTCCTGAAATTGACCCAATGAAACGTGCATATCAATGGAAAGTCCATAAAAAATCCCATCAGCATATGACTTCTTTCCAGAAGATGGAGGGTAGGTCCTAGATGTTCAGGAATCTCAGGACCTCGACCTTAAGAGATGTTGGGGCAAACAGAGGTTGCGGAGCGGGTCTTCGGATTAAAGGTCGCCCACCTAAAATCATGTACACCTACCAGATGGTTGGGAAACTCTAAGTAACTCCTTGGCTCCAATGGCAAATAATACCATCTGGTTATGACTAACAATTCGCCATGGAAAATCACCATGTTCTTAAGTTCGGTAAACCTCTATTTCTACGGGCCATTTCCCATGGCGAACTGTTAGTCATAACCAGAGGGTACTCCGCTCCGCTCCCTCCCACTGGATCGAACATGAAAAAAAAAGCGCCTCCCGCTGCGTATCAAAGTCTTGGAAGACCTCCACGGTTTTGGCTTGATCCTTCTCCTAGGCGAGGCTGGAAATGTTCTATGTCTAAATACATGTCATGTATATAGCGATAGCGAAGATTGCTATATGTAATTTATACCATTTCATATTATTTCAGTAGGATTATGTAGGATTTGATGTTCCTGTCTTTTTGGTGATTGCTATATTAGCTGCTATGTCTATATCTACATTTATATCCAGGTCCATACATATATAACCATATATGTAACAAAAAGGGTATAGCTGGAAATGGTTGTCTCATTGTGGTCCATGTAAATATGAGAAGAGATCACACCTTTTGTTTTCTTCCTATTGTAATATATATATATACTGGTTGGTGGTTTCAACGATTCAACCCCTCTGATAAATGCTGGACTTCGTCAGTTGGGATGATGACATTCCCGATGGAAAGTCATAAAATTCCATGGTTCCAGTCACCACCAACCAGTCTAATATTGAACCCCAATCAAATCCGTGGCGAAATGTAGTGACCCTATTCATCGAATCCGGCCGGATTTCGCTGACAATCTCCACGTTGTTATCTTCAACAGTTGGGATTTGAACGACTGGAGCCTGAGGAATCCCCCAAAAAAAATCACGATTCGTGGGATGCCCAAAAAAAAATCAGAAATCGACTTCTTGGGGAAGAACATCTAAGAATCTACTGGTTTTCCTTGATATCTTTCCAGATTCCCCAATCGGTTTTTTATCTCCCCAGTCAGGCCTCCCAGTTATCAGCTCCATGCCGCCAGGGGGCATTGCATTTCCGTACCACCTTCACAAACATGGTGAAGTCCAATGAGCTCCCACCATCCGCATCCACCTGAGGGTGAGCATCCAACCATGGCCGGGTCATGGCCAGTGATGAAGCATGAAGAATGTGTGATTTGTTTATTGAAAAAACAATCAATGTTAATGAATATCAATACAAGATTAACATAGTACATTATCAATGCTATTTTTTGATACTATCAATCAACCCGTCAATGAATCATTTGTGCTTACGATCGTTAATAATCAACAAAACAACATCACAATCAATGATCAATATTAATATTACCACAGTGGATTATGACACATGTCCAAGAACCCAAAGGAACGTATAACACAAAAGAAAAAACATGAACCAACAACAATATCCTATGTTTGGTTATCTCTCCCCACTGTACCCGCATTATATCCCAGCGCATTCCCCCCTACAAGCCCAATAATCATCAACCAACCATTCTTTATCCATTTACAGCTGTTGCAGCGTTGATAAATGATGTTTTAAATCGCCATGATCATCAATCATCAACCCACCATCTTCACCATAGCTGGATCCTCGTGGTTAATGGTTATTAATGGTTATTGATGGTTAATGGTTATTAATGGTTATCCAAAAAAATATCTGGTTGGTGGTTGAGCCTACCCCTCTGAAAAATATAGGTCGTCAGTTGGGATGATGACATTCCCAATAGAAAGTCATAAAATTCCATGGTTCCAGTCACCACCAACCAGATAATTAACCACTATTAGCCACTTTTTTTACCATCATCAACCATCATTAACCAAGATTACCATCACCCAGCTATTAACCATGATTATACCACATTATACCACCGGAAATCACCATGTTTCATAGTTACCCTCTGGTAAACAAACAGTTTGCTATTGAAAATGGCCATAGAAATAGTGGATTATTTTCCCATTAAAAATGGTGATTTTCCATAGTTTTTTGTTAGTTTATCCAGAGGGTAAATCACCATGGAAATCACGGGGAAACATAGCGCCCCAGAAATCGCCTCAGCGATGAGCCGCAGGGTCTGCTGCAGCGAGAGGCGATGGCCCAGCCACCGCAGGGCGCGGTTGATGGCCGGTGCTTGCACCTGGTCCTGAACGCGATTGACGCTGGGGCCCCCATGGTTGGAAAATCATGGGAAAACATGGTCAAACCCAACGCGTTAAGGAAAATCGTGGAAAATATAGGGGTGTGTTTGGGTCATATCCTGTTTTTTTGGGGGGGAATATGGTGTCAAACACAATTTCGAATGGGAAAATATGGATCGAAACCCATTGATTCATTGGAATTGTATGGGTCAAACCTCCATTTGCATGGAGAAATCATGGAAATCATCACAGTTACACCATTTGTATACAAATGGGCGGAAATCCGTGTTTTTATATTGGCCCGTCCCCGTTTTTGCAGGAGCGAGTCACCAAACCCACCAAAAGTGATGTTTGATGCCCGAAACAATCAGATGCCCGAAACAATCAGGTGCCTAGTCTCAGAATGTTTCAGACAACTTGCACAAGAAGTCAATCTTTAATCATCTTTAGCTGGGCATGATATTACTCCAAGCCTTCGGATTTGCATCAGTCCGATAGGCAAGCCTCTGGCTCAACAGAAGTGCAAGAGAAAGTCCCCAACTTTCTTGGGGAAACTTTCTGGCTAACTCTACCCATGGCAACTCATCCATGGCCTGCTTTTCTGGATTGCAGAAGGTGAAGGATTGCCTGGGCAAGGCCGAACCGGGCAGATCCGGGCAGGAACCGTCAACTCACCGGGGGCTCAAAGAACAGCTGGGTTTAGGCGTCCTGCTGAACATCACATGAAAATCAGGCTGGCCGAAATGGTATACAGTCCCTCAGCGCTGAGGAGCATTTGCCTAAAACAGCTCGAGAACACGGCCAGTAATTCCTAACGTCCTAACATATATATGGAAAATCCACCACCCTTCTAGATAGATAGGATAGGATAGGATAGGATACGATAGGATAAGATAGGATACGATACGATTAGATTAGATTCAGATTTAGGTTAGCTTTAGATTAGATTTAGACTTAGGTTTAGATTTAGATTTAGATTAGGATAGATAGATAGATTAGATAAGATAAGATAAGATTAGATTAGATTTCGATTAGATTAGATTAGATTAGGATTAGATCAGATTAGATCAGATTAGATCAGATTAGATCAGATTAGATCAGATTAGATCAGATTAGATCAGATTAGATCAGATTAGATCAGATTAGATCAGATTAGATCAGATCAGATTAGATCAGATCAGATTAGATCAGATCAGATTAGATCAGATTAGATCAGATTAGATCAGATTAGATCAGATTAGATCAGATTAGATCAGATAAGATTAGATAAGATTAGATTAGATAGATAGACAGACAGACAGGAGAGATAGATAGATAGATAGATAGATAGACAGATAGACAGATAGACAGATAGACAGATAGATAGATAGGTAGATAGATAGGTAGATAGGTAGATAGATAGATAGATAAGATAAGATAAGATAAGATAAGATAAGATAAGGTAAGATAAGATAGATAGATAGATAGATAGGTAGATAGATAGATAGGTAGATAGATAAGATAAGATAAGATAAGATAAGGTAAGATAAGATAAGATAAGATAAGATAAGATAAGGTAAGATAAGATAAGGTAAGATAAGATAAGATAAGATAGATAGATAGATAGATAGATAGATAGACAGATAGATAGATAGATAGATAGGTAGATAGATAGGTAGATAGATAGATAAGATAAGATAAGATAAGATAAGATAAGATAGATAGATAGATAGATCATTTTCGAGGGAAACCCAGCAATTTCCACAGCCATGTTAGTTCAATGAAGGGTATCTGATGGGAACCGCTAAATAAATCCCGGGTCAATCGTCTGCTTCTCTCTCAACATAGCATTAAATTGATGCCCATCCATGTTCAGAATCAAGCCAAATGTCATAATTTGTTGGTTAGCTATGCCCCTACAAAATCCCATACAGTAATATATCCTATGAATTCTGTCCCCCAGGCTATGGCCAAAGTCTTATACCCCCAATATCCATTGTTATTGGTGAGATCCCTACTTTGTTGTGGCTAAATCCCTGCTTTCCATGGTTGGATCCCTACTTTCTAATGCTGCTGCATCCACATGAAAACCACCCAGGTTTCGTCGCAATGCCCGGGCCACTTGAGTTCCCGCAGCTCTTTTTGGGTGAAGCCATCGCAGGCTCGCAGGGCGCCTGTTTGAAAGCACCAGGACTGGACTCGAAAACCAGCAACACAGGAGTTTCACACTTACCCTCTGGTAAACTAACATAACCATGGAAAATCACAATTTTTAATGGGTGAATCAACTATAAATTGCAATTTTCAATAGCAAACTGTTTGTTTACCAGAGGGTACCAACTGAATCCTCCGCGCCAAGGCACCCAGCACTTTGCAAACATCGTCCAAGCCAAGCTGTAACTTCATGTCTTGCAAGCTAGCCTGCCGTGAAAATGCCACCTTCCTAGAGGGAAAACCAGCTGTTTCACCCACAAGGACGAGTTTGAGGTACCCCAGGTACCATGACATCCGACTATGGAAACTTTGGAAACCTCCTTGGTACCTGCCCAGAATCATCCACCGGCAGCGCCATGGTGTTTGACAGAGCATCCAGGATCGCCTCAGGGTCAGAGGGAACCAGTGAATTGGGGTGATTTATCCAAGAAAAAATGGGAAGAACATGTTTAAACAACATGGACAAGATAATGGAAAACTCGACAGTCTCTGTGTGGGAAAAAAATATGTTATTTGTCCGAGATAGTGATTTCGCTACAAAAGACTTGGGATAGAAAAGGGGATGGTATATCCAAAACCGTGAGAAATATATAAGAGGATTTGTGATGTAGATATTATAACTTTGTCGACTTCAAGTGCTGGGAAAACTCGATATGAATCTAGTCCATCCCGTGGTCAAATCTCATATATTCTCTATCAAAAGTCTTGTCAACTGGCATAAAATCATGTGAACATCACCATTTTTTGCTACCATTTCTACCCATCAACATCACCGCAACAATGCTAAATGACAGAAAATCACCACATGTTTTTCCCGAAAAGTCCCATGGAATCCCAATATTTTTTCATGGTAGCATTTCCAAGTTCTGACCCCCAACCCTGCACCCAGGGGGATCCGTGGGTACCTGTGGCGAGGACGAATAGCCCAGGCCATGGATAAAGGCTTTGAATCGATCGCCGCTGACGAAAGCTCCGCGACTGGCGCGACTAAGGAAGCCCTCAACCTGAAGGTCCAGCTGCATCACCAGCGCTGTTTAAAAAAGAGGCCGCCGTTGAGGTACTTGATCGTAGAAAGTATTGTTGAGGTACTGTTGGGGTACTTGATATTTCTTTGGTTTCGATGGTTTTTGAAGTTCTGCGGTGGAAATCATGCTTGATTTCGTGGAATTGTCCCTGAAATCTTAAACCAGGGTTTTCCCCGGCAAATATGGATGGATATTTCCCCACCTGCCAGGTGAGGGTTGTTAGATTTTATCAGAGCTGTTCTTCTCCTCCTCGGCTAGCTCTTCTCCTCCTCCTCTTCCTCCTCCTCCTCCTCTTCCTCCTCCTTCTCCTCCTCCTCCTTCTCCTCCGCCTGTTTCGCCTCGACCATGTCTGCATCAACTTCCACCTCAACTTCCGCCTTGCCAACTCTTCGCCAAGCTCTTTGCCAACTTCCCAGCTCAGTGTGCACCGCTGGACCTCAACCTGGGACCTTCCCAGCTCAGTGTGCACTGCTGGACCTCAACCTGGGACCTTCCGAGCTCAGTGCGCACGGCTGGACCTCAACCGGGGACCTTCCGAGCTCAGTGTGCACCGCTGGACCTCAACCTGGGACCTTCCCAGCTCAGTGTGCACTGCTGGACCTCAACCTGGGACCTGCCCAGCTCAGTGTGCACCGCTGGACCTCAACGGCCAGATAGAATGCCAGAAGATGTGCCAGATAGAATGTCAGATAGAATGCCAGAAGATATGCCAAGATAAAATGCCATGAGATATGCCAGATAGAATGCCAGAAGATATGCCAGAACATATTGCAGAAGATATGCCAGGTAGAATGCCAGATGATATGCCAGATAGAATGCCAGAAGATATGCCAGATAAAATGCCAGAAGATATGTCAGATAGAATGCCAGAAGATTTGCCAGTAACAAAACGTATAGATGTCATGGTGGGGATAACTCGAAGTAAAGTAATTGCAATTGTTCAAGAAGAATGTGGTAGTATCCCTTCTCTGGGTTGGTATAAGCAACGGTTTACCCTTGAAACCATGGTTTTTTTCCCGGCAATTGTAGGGGGCTCCTGTAAATCTATAATATATCCGTCATCCAATTTATTGTATTACCCCCGTGTTTCATTTGAATTGGGGGTGGCAGACCTCATGGTTGCAAACCATTAATAGCAGCGATGTCCCAGGCGTGGGAGGTCACCCTCCTAATGCCCTGCAAGTGCCCAGGTGCTTGCTTCATTTCTTCATCTAAAACCTAGCGGAGAGAGGTCCGGCCGGTGATCCCCGCTGATCAGCTGAAAGCTCTAAGCTATTCGATACATTGGGTACTGTATCCGTTTATCTCTTCTTCATGTCCACAATGTGCTTCATGTCCATAAATATGCATAACCTCTTAATATATGATACACAATATGGTTGTGTACTACAGAAGGGTTGCTTGGAATATGCACTACCAGGTACCATCGGGGTCGTCTCTAAAAGAAGCTAATTTCCTGCGATAGGCGTGGGCTCCGGGCAAGTATCTGGATTTGTGCGGATACTAAAAGTATGTGCGCGTACTGTGTATGAATTATATATATTTAAATATATGTATGAATGTATATATGTGTATATATGGATATGGATATGCATATGTATATGTATATGCATACGTATGCATATGTGTATATGTATATGCATATATATATATATGTATGTGCAAATATTCGTATACTGTATATACATATACATACAGTATATACATATTCTAATGTACATGACAAAATGGGCATGGCCATGTCCAGACACCTCTTTGGTGCAGCCACGATTCACATGCTCACACTGGCGGGGTGAATCGCTCAAGACATGGAACCCAGTTGGTTTCAACCATGCGTTACATTATAACAACCCAAAAAGAGAGAAATACCCTCTGGTAAACTAACATAGCTATTGAAAATGGCCATTTATAGTGAGTTTTCCCATTAAAAATGGTGATTTTCCATAGCTATGTTAAATTGCCAGAGTGTAGTTTGTTTGAAAAAGGGAATATATATGGGAAACATCATCTATCCTGGAAACAGTGTTTCTATCTTTTGGGGCTTGCTGCAACCTACCTATATCAGGGGGCCATGTCCCATCCCGCGATCTGCCGGATCACTCGAAAGCACGTCATTCAGTGATGCTTTCACCCAAATCCGAAACTTGAAACTGTGTGTTTTTTTATGGGTTACCCTCTGGTAAATTAACATAGACCCTGGCAGATAGGGGTTGGAAGACTAGTTTCCATTAAAAAATGGTGATTTTCAAGGATCTATGTTTATTTACCAGAGGGTATTATAGTTTTTTGTGGTTTATGATGGTTTTTATCTGTGCCTTCGGAAATTCTTTGGATTTCTGAATGGTGAACCCCCGGCCAAACGCTCAGTGCTAAATACCACCCCGGCTGATGGATCCAATACATTTGACCCAGATGGATCGTTGTGGCATTACGACAGGGGAAAGGGGTTACTATCGTAACCATCATAAATATCATAGCTATATTAGCTATATATAGCTATATATAGCTATATAATTTTTACGTATAAATTATAACCATCATGAAAAATTCTATGAATGGATTGGTTTGAAGGTAGAATCTACCAGAAACAAGCTGGTGTTTTTGCCAGTTCAAGGGAACATCTTCACCGGAAACCAGCTGGTTTTCACCAGTAGAAACCTGGTGGAACTCACCCGTTTTGAAAAGATGGCGCTTTCAAGCAATGCTACATGTTTTTCATAGAAAAATCTAGTCAGAAATGTCAACCCTGGATTAATAAATTATAAAAAAAGGGGGGTACTCCTCCAATAGTCATAATCTAGTACTTAAATGGTACCGTCCCAATTAAACAGCCCAGGGGTTTATGAATCCAGGGTTGACATTACACAGGTAAAACCAGGGTATTTACCACTACCCTCCGGTAATCAAGTAATCAAGCATGGCATTTCGGAAAACCCCCATTATTTATAGATGATTTCGCCAGCTATAAACCTCCATAGCTATATAGTTGGTTCAGGGATTTCCCATTGCCATGGCTTGAAAAAACCGCAGACTAAAATCCATCATCCAAGTACTATCCCATCATCCCATTAGCATCCCAATGATCATACCATATGGAAGTGTAGTAATTTCCATCATAAACTATGATAATCCATTTAAAAAAACACACATATTCAAAAAAAACTATGATAAACCAAGATAAACCATCATTAACCACAAAAAACCATGATAATCCATAAAAGAAACATTCTAAAAACCATATAAAAACCATAATAACCTGCAGCAAACTCCCCGGTTTCACGTCCCATAAAAACGCCGAGCAACACGCCGCAGGCAGCCGATGAACTCGCCTTCGCCCAGTTGGCCATCACCGTCCACGTCGCTCTGGCGGTGAAACTCCTGGCATTTTTGGGACCAGAAATGGCTGGTAAATGGATGGTAAATGGATATATGGATGATATATGGGTGGTAAATGGCTGGTATATGGATGGTATATGGATGTTTTTTGGACCAAAAATATGGGTATATGGATGGTGGATGGTTTCTGGGATTTCTTTGATTGGTCTGGATTTCTGGGATTTTTGAGTGTGATGGTACGTACCAATTTGGTATTTCTGGGATTTATTGGTAAGATAGTTTGGATTACCAATTTTGAGGATTTTCACCACAATCTTAATCAAAATATGGTGCTTTAAGATTGGTTTAGATTTCGTTTTTTTAGTGTGATGATGATGATGATGGTGATGATGATGATGATGATGATCATGAGGATGACGATGACGATGAGGATGATGATGATGATGACGACGAGGACGAGGACGAGGACGATGACGATGACGATGACGATGACGATGACGATGACGATGATGATGAGGAGGAGGATGATGATGATGGTGATGGTGATGGTGATGGTGATGGTGATGATGATGATGATGAGGGGAGGAGGAGGAGGATAGGAAATGATTCTCCACAGAAAGACAAAAGAAATATTTCAGTAGGGGTTTACTTTTCGACTGGACTTTAAGGTGCCTTTCATGATTTCTTGTAAGTTAGGAAAGCAAGAGTAATTCACGGTGCCTAATCTCGCCGGGGAATTTTTTTCTCCTGCCCCGGGGATTTTTTTTCCTGATCTGTTCTGTTTTCCGTCCCCTGCATCTATCCTGCCACTTCCCTTCCATGATGCATGCTTTTTGCAGCATTTTGGAGCTGGAACCTTTCATTTTGCGTGTTATTTGCAGCACTTTGGAGCTGAACCTTCCATGCTGCATGCTATTTGCAGCATTATGGCGCTGGAACTTCATTTATTTTGCATGCTATTTGCCGCATTTGGGCGCAGGAACCTTCTATTTATCATGCTGTTTGCCGCATTTGCGCGCAGGAACCTTTCAGTTTGCGTGCTATTTGTAGAATTTGGGAGCTGGAACCTTCTATGTTGTTGTATTTGTTGTTACGTTTGTTGCTGTTATGTTTGTTGTTGTGCTGTCTGTTGTTGTAATGTTTGTTGTTGTTTCTTTGTTATTTTTGTTGTTGCGATGTTTGTTCTTGTGATGTTTGCTGTTGCGATGGTTGTTGTTGTGATGGTTGTGATGGTTGTGATGGTTGTGATGGTTGTGATGGTTGTGATGGTTGTGATGGTTGTGATGGTTGTGATGGTTGTGATGGTGGTTGTTGTTGTGGTTATTGTTATTGTTGTTATTGTTGTTGTTGTTGTGATGGTTGTGATGGTTGTGATGGTTGTGATGGTTGTGATGGTTGTGATGGTTGTTGTTGTGATGCTTGCTCTTGTGATCGTTGTTGTTATTGTGTTTATTGTTGTTATGGTTGTTGTTGCTGTTGTTGTTGTTGGATATGCGCAAATAAATGGTCACAAAATATGTATCTAAATGACAACCTGTACATATGTATATATATATATACATACCTGGATCGCCAAAGTTGCAGGTTTTTCTTTGCAACTTTTGAATTTCACATCACTTTGTTTCTTTGTCCATGGTATAACATTTATTATGATCACTGCCATCTAGACATATCACTTTCCCCATTCTGGGTGTCCTAGCACCAACCATCACCACCGACCCGCCACGGCAGCAATATTTTCAGTGGTACAGTGGTACAGTGGTACAGTTGCTGGTTGCCTGGCTGGCTGCCTGGCTGGCTTGCTTGCTTGCTGGCTGGCTTGCTTGCTTGCTTGGTTTGCTCGCTGGCTCCCTTGCTTGCTTGCTGGCTGGCTGGCTGGCTTGCTTGCTTGCTTGCTGCCTTGCTTGCTTGCTTGCTTGCTCGCTCGCTCGCTCGCTTGCTGCCTTGCTTCCCTGGCACACCAGTCTGCGGGAACTTAGCCGGGAAAAAAAAATCCCCGGGGAGGAAGAAAAAAACTCCCCATTAAAATGGGGTACCGTAATTCACCAGCAAATTTATATTGGTAGATTTTAAAAGGGAAAAAACTGGTGACAGAAACATTGTTACAGGAAATCCTCGGACTTTCGTGAAAAAAAACATATGGCTTTCTCGGAAGCCAAAAATGCCAGAAATCCTCTGATTTGATTGGGGACCCATCGCGTGTTTTCATCTTTGATTCTCGCTCTCAAATCATATGTTAAGTTGTGTAATCAAAAAAAATGTCTCTATAATTCTATGATTATTATGTATATATATATATATATCCCTTTCTCTCTCTCATCTCAATTTCTTGGTTCAAGGTATCTATATCGATACCAAGCCAGTCAGCATCCCCCACCTGCAGCTTCTCTGGGCCATAGGGAAAGCCCAGCCACGTCAAGGCGTTGGCGAACTCCGAGCAGCTCATGGAGTCGCTGTTGTCGCGGTCGAAGCGTTGGAAGACGCGGTAGAAATGGTCCAGCTCGTAGCAGGTGAAGCCTCCGCCACCACTGATTTTTCTGATTCAAAAGTGGGGACGGCTTTAGGTGGAATATCATGGGGATTGAAAAATATTGAAAAACTGTGATGATCATGGGAAGATCATGGGAAACGATGATGCTACCCTTCGAACATGCGGATTTATTTTTTGGGGGGATCGAATGGGATATGAATGGGAAATACCCTCTGGCCATGACGAACAATTTGCGAAGTGGAAAAATCACCATTAAAAAAAAAAGGTAAATCATCGAAGTAGATGGGCCATGGCTTCCAGTTCGCTATGTGAAATTGGGGGAGGGTGTTTACCCCAATTGGTTGATGAAGAATAGAGGCGCCTTTTTGCCATATTTTTAGGTCGCCAATGCCAGAAAAATGAATGACAGAGGCCTCTGAACATTGATCTGAGATGGGAAAAGCCATGGTTTCTTTATGCCCAGAAAAATCTGGAAAGTCTATAATGTGTGCAACAAGTTGAAGAAACATCTAGGAAATATATGGAAATCTGGGGTGAGTCGGGAGGTATTTGTAGGCATTTGAAAGGTGGAAACCAGGAAGCACATCTCGACTCATGACCACCTCTCTGGCGAAATGGTTTCAATCCGAGCTGCGAAACATCAACGTCATGTAGCGCAGCACTATAGCTACTGTTTGGTTCTCCATTTTTTGTGCCAATGTTGAGATGTCGTTTACGGATATGGAGGCATGCTGCAAGCCACAAATTGGGGGGCTTACCCCCCAAAAAAAAACATGTGACAGGCTTTTGGGTCGATCTTGCAATGGCCTTCCCGCTTGCGGATGAGGTGTTGAATCTTGCGAAAGCCACCTTAGGTGGGATTCCTCCGAAATCTTGGGGGAATCACCATTCATGCCCCTGGAGGAAAACTCATCGATTTTTTTGTGGAACATGTGATTAAAAAAGCAAAGCTTGTCTGATCTCAATCTTATCACACTCTATGCAGGGCTTGGAGGAGTTTCGACCTTCGGCCAAGACTGTAACATGGTAATGTGACACATAGCTAATTATTAGAAAATTGCCCATTTATAGATGCTTTACGTGTTAAAAATGATGATGTGTTCCAGTTCGCAAAATGTCAACTTACCGGAGGGTCATATCCCCAGTTTGGGTGAGAAACACGACGCAGCCACTGGGTGCCGCACTCAGGTCTACTCTCCCCTCGTTATCATCATCCACCTCTTGTACCAATTCCTTCAGAACGAACCTGACGAAAAAAACATGTGGAAAGATTGGGTTTAAAAGTGGTTTATCATAGAAATCATGGGATGTATATTATGTGTGTGTGTGTGTTTCTGAGCAAGTGTGTGTGTGTTTCTGTGTGTTCTGAGCAAGTGTGTGTGTGTGTGTCTGAGCAAGTGTGTGTGTGTGTGTGTCTGAGCAAGTGTGTGTGTGTGTGTGTGTCTGAGCAAGTGTGTGTGTGTCTGAGCAAGTGTGTGTCTGAGCAAGTGTAAGTGTGTGTGTGTGTGTTGTTTCTGAGCAAGTGTGTGTGTGTGTGTTTCTGAGCAAGTGTGTGTGTGTGTGTTTCTGAGCAAGTGTGTGTGTGTGTGTGTTTCTGAGCAAGTGTGTGTGTGTGTTTCTGAGCAAGTGTGTGTGTGTGTGTTTCTGAGCAAGTGTGTGTGTGTGTCTGAGCAAGTGTGTGTGTGTGGAACATCTGAAAAGATGTAAAACTTCCTATGGCTCAAACTTGGTTGATTTTCGATTTTTTGCTGTTACTTCGTACTTGCAGGGGGACACAGCATTTCACTGGGACTGTGTCCAACGAAGCTACCAGTGAAATGGGATATCCAGCTTGGCCAGCTGGACGTACCTGCGCCATTTTCCAATTTCGTCAATGGCGACCGGCTAAGCCAAGTACCGGCATGTCGTTTGGTTTTACAATCTCCATTATGGATTATGCTGCATCTGAACCTTCTTCAGAACTTCGGTGTCGACAGGTTTCTACCCAATGTACGGTTTTCGCAATCTGATTTACTGCTGACTTCGTCAGATGGAACAGTTGCTTTTTGCAAGGACAAAGAAAGATTTCTTCTACAATGGTTTTCTCGCCAAGTCATCCTATTTTCCTGTCAGACTTTAGGGGATTGTTTGTGCACGCCCGATGCACTCCACAACAGTAATTCGATAAGAATTTTCTGAGCAAGTGTGTCATTCCTGCTGTATACGTCAAGTTGGCAGGAACCCTTCGGGGAAAGCCTTTCCAGGCTAACAATTGACAGTAAATCGATGTCTGAATTTACACTTTTGAATTAGTAATTCGTGTAAGTAATGTGAACTGCTGGCCATTTTTCTGGTCTCACACGTCGGTCGTGAAGTGTGTGTTGAACAGCTGGCCGCTGTACTGGGCCTCTTTTCTTTTTCGCTGAATTGCATAGTTGGAAGCCACGTTAACATCCGTTTTTTCAACATTGCTCGAGAGCTTGACTGACAAGATGCATCATGACATGGTTCCATGTGGAGGCGTCAGGACATGCTTTAGGTGTGGTTCTCCTTTCTTTTGATGGTCGTTGGTGAGGTTCAATTGTGCACCTAATTCAGGGGTTGAACACGTTAGCCGTCCAGAGGGTTGTGACTTGAAAGCCGAGGGCCTTTGAGCCTTATCACGAATACTGCATGAGTTGTGGATGCATCCAATGTTAGTGTTTTACCATTATAGTGATCGTCTGACAGTGCTGCCAGACCTGTTATTTTTGGCCATGTTTCCTGGTCGTTGGCCAAACTTTTCGGAGAACATGTGGAACTGTGGCTGGTCAGCGCCTGCCTTTACTTCACCTCAACCTGCAGCACAATTTGGTCAATTTTGTGGAGGTGATCTGATGAACCAACAGTCTCAAGCTCAGTCACAAGCTCAGACTCAAGCTCAGTTGGCTCAGTTACGGGACCAAAATGCATTACTGCATCAACAGTTGAATTCCCAAGCTCAGACCCATATTCAGCAACTCCAACAGCTTCTCCCATTCCATCAGACTTCCCAACAAACCGCATCTCATCAAAATCCTCCATCAGTGCCTGAGCCACCAACGGTGCCACCAGTCCAGACTCCTCCTGTTCCAACTCCATCTCAACCCGCTCCACAAGAGCCACATCCCACTTTCAATCCAGAAGAGATGATGCAACAGATGCGCAACACAGTGGAATCTGGCATGCAGGCGTTTATGGAAATGACTAAAGAAAGGTCTAAGAGCCCACATGCAAGTGGGGTTCCACTCCCATCAGCGACTCCAGTCGCAGAATCTCCACCCATTGTCCCATTACCACCACTTCCACGGCTTCATCGCCGTTCCAGGTCAAGGTCTCAACATATTCCGTCTCAGGTGGACAAACGTCCCATTTCGATCCCGAAAAGTCCAAGAAGTCACAGACGGAATAGCCGATAGCCGTTCCCGTCACTATCGTCGACGTTCTCGCTCACGTGATGACTCCATGTCTCCAGGCCGTCCCCAGTCAGTCACTCTTCGTTCCAACTCTCTACGTCATCGGGAAGACCTACATCAACGTGATGAACTTCGACGTCGTAATGAGTATACTTATCCATCCACTACACAGCAACCTCCATCTTGGCATGACCATCACCATGAACAACCTTCAATTCCCGACAAGTCGGACTACCAAGACTACTCCACCTACCCTGACTACGGCTCCACCAAAAAGTGGAAGCCTTGGCAGTCTTGGAAAGACCAGTCCAAGTCTCAATATTACACGCATCCCTCTGGATGGATCGATTACTCAAAGCCACACTACAAACATCAATCTTATGATGAACAGCCTTCCAAGTATCCTTCAAAGCCTCTGACGGCATACTCGCTGGAGAAGCACTCCCACAGCCAGGGCAATCCCACAGCCAGGGCAATCATCCCAATCGCTCTGGCTCAGCTCAATCCCGAGCTTCCACTCTTCCACCTGGTCATATGGCCATCAACCTTCAAGAAGGTTCCAGAGAGGAATGGGTTCGCCAAGTCAAACATGCTCTCACCCATCCTGATCGGATGAGAGCGGCAAATGAACTTGATGCAAAGGAGCTTCCTCAACCATCCACGAGTATTATCCAAGAGCACTTTGACGAAGCAATGGACGAGTTGACCAACGTGGACGTGAGAATTCCCACAGACATTGGCAGAAAGGCCATACATTTATTGTCAAGTACAGGCATCCTGACGGATTTTGATATGTCCGCATGCTATGTTCGAGAACTTCCACAAACAGGCATGCTAGCCTTGGTCATGCCGCTGCCAGAAATGAGCCGATTTCAAATGCCCCCACCTTTTGGCGGCCAGACCCTCGTCACATGGGCACTTGGCCATGGTACGACCCTCAGTACCGCACAGCTGATCCTTATGGAGGGCAAGATCCGACCAGCAAACTGGGCTTATCACAAAAATCCACAGAGATGCCACATGCCCACCTTTGGAGCATTCTACATAGGCCGGCAGATTGCCAATGCTGACAAGAACTTCCCATCATGGGCAGAACAGGAACTGCTCGATTCCATGGAGAAGAAAGGCAAAGGCCAGCAAGAAATCACCATTGGGGCGATCTATAGAGGCTCAGTGGAACATCTTTCACTGCGCGGTGGAGGGAACGAGAAATGTCAGCTCAATGTAGCTAAAAAGGGAATCGTCACCACTCCGGAGAAGTACACGATTGCCCACAGCTACCACGTGGGGCTGAAGTTCATCGCGATCAAATGGTCAGACCTCAAGGATGATGACCAACTGGCACGGCGCCCTATTGAACTTAAGGACACAGATTCTGAGGACAATGTCAACTATCGCGCCAACGAGGAACGGCATGCAGCCAAACGTAAACGTTGAGCATTTAAGACAGCATTCTCTGATCGTGTATCATTAGTTTTCTTGTCCTAAACAGGATCATGACTTCTTTTCTGGGGATTTCCTGGACAAACGCATTGGCAAAATGCGACTGCTGACTTGCCCATTTGATTTGCTTTTCACTCTTATGAACTTTTCTGGTCATTAGGAGCTTGCAGAGTTTGCTTAGTGACTTTGATGCACATACCAATTGTGCTTGACAGGGTATCTGTACCTTAAATGTGATGTTCCATTTCATTTCATCCTGTCAATCGTTGCAACCACCGCAGCTTTTTTGATCCATCAGTAATCTTGAACTGCCCCCGCCACCATGGCAGAGTCTGATCGATCCCGCTCACCAGCACCTGGTCGAAATCGAGCTGAACCTGAGCCTCCTCGCCCTCCTGTACGGCAAGCTCTTCCGTTCTTTCCTCGATGGTGTGGGCCTATGCAATCAGCGATTTGGCACTCTCAACAGATGCTGCGACCTCAGTCCAGACCTCAGTTCCAACCTCAGTTCAATATGCGCCAGTCGGGACCTTATATGATGACTCCACCAACAGATCCATCAGCTTCGATGCATACATGGCCAAATCCAAGACTTCCACCTACCAATCCAAGATTTCCACCTGCACCTCCTTCATCACCACCACCAACACTTGCATATGCACGTCAATCCAGCTCAGCCACTCCGCCATGTTCACCTACGATTCCATGTGCCCCAACTCAACTGGCTTCGCCCAGTACTCCATCAATCCCGTCGTCACAACCTCGCCACTCCGGCACTCCATTCTCCAAGTCACCGGGAGGACAGACCACCATTGATGAAAGTCGTACATATGGCTTCGATCTCAACCCTCACTGGCAAGACGATCAAGACCACTACGACAATCAGAAGATCAACGGCTTGACCTTCCCTCGAAGTATTCGACCTTCAGCTTTTACACAAAAGCTCGACATCGAGGGATGCGATCCACTGAAGCTTCCAGTAGCGGCCTTACTATATCAGCAGGCCAACAACTTCTGGCTTCGGAAGCTGGCTCATGGGCGTGAAGTGTACCTGATTCCTACGGGGGATATCGCAGCGGTGGTATTTATGACGGAGCTATTGACTCAATTACGGAACAAAGGGGTGGATCTTGACAAGGTGTCATCTTGCAAAGCCAGACAGGATGGGAAGTTGCTGGACAAGACCAACAACACCAAGCACGCTGCTCAACAGATCGCAGACCTGATCCATACTTGGGTTCCTACCCGAATGGCAGACCCTGACACTCAACAGGAACTAACTCAACTTCGGAGTCAACTTGCCCAACTGCGACAACAACTCGGGGAAAACCCAGGCGACTCTTCATCTCCGGGCACTCCTGGCCCTCCAGCATCCAGCCCTGCTGCTACACCTATCCAAGCTGCTCTTCTTCGAAGCTCTCAACAACCAGCTCCTCCTGCACCTCCGGGCTTTGATCCTTCATCCCTTCTTGTCGGCACCACCAGTGTCAATCCGTGGCTCACTCAGAACATGCCACCCACCCTTGCAGTCAGAGCCTTCAACAAGTGGTTGAAAGAACTTGCTCTTTCCGAAGCAAAACGCAAAGTGCTCACCGACAATATTGCCAAGACGGAGGAATGGTGGGCCAAGCAACCAGCTGATGCTCTCGAGACTGTGGAACGCGTGGCAGTCATGATGGGAATCCCAGTCAATCTTATGGGCAAAAACTATGATGCGTTGAACCTCCTCCGGGCTATGACAGCAGGCATCAGCCTTACCAATTGACTAGCCCCGCTCTTGCGTCGGAAACTCAAGCACAAAGTGCTTCAATCCCATTTGCAAATTCTCCATTCAATGATCCTCATTCTTTACATTTTGACTCCCTTCACCATGACTTACAGCATCCATTTATTTCAAGGATTCCGCATCATTCAAACGCGAATGATGCTCCTGACAATTCTCCATGGTCACCGACCTAATCCCAAGCTGAAGTCAATTTTGGAAGGGTGTGCGGACCTCCAACACCTGTGGGGCTTCACGCTACATTCCCACAACCTTTTCTCCAGACAATTTTTCCAACCTCAGAGCGTCTATATCCGTTTCACTCACATCCAATCAATGCAACCCAAATTCTACGTGGGCTCTGCAATGCACCATGTCATGGACAGAGAGTACAGCCGCTCCAGGAAATACCTTCAACTCACCAATGAGAGACTTGTGCAAGCTGAACTGGCACTTCGTTACTGGCATGAACATGACAACTTGTATATTTGGGCACCTATTCCAATCTACACAGACAGAAGCGACTATCGCAGCCTGGAAATGGCACTGATTCAAGAATGGCAGCCTCGCCTCAATTATCCTTTTATTTGCCAATTCTTCCACCCAAAGAAGGGTCTTCTCAAAAAAACCCTTCTTAACACCAATGCGCAATTTGGTCTTGCGACTCTTTGGCGGCGTGCCAAACACAAGTTCACTCCACAACTGGTACGTCAAGTTTTGACCTCTGCCAGATTCCAGAATCGTCTTGAACTCTGGACAATCATCCACGCCTTAGGTTCAAATACCAAGGCAAGGTTCGAGCAAACAAAGCTGCTTAGATCCAATGATGGTGGATTGACCTTATGCTACGCTCTACGACGACTGGCCAACAACACCCAGGAGCCTTTCCGTACCCTGTCCCTGAATGCCATCGATGCCTCCATCCAATGGTGGCGAGGGAAACCAGCACCCAAGGCGACAGCTCTACGGGCCCCATGGTGCCTCGCTCCAGACCTCCAGAAAACCTTGAAGAAGTTTCGGCGACAATGGCATGTCAGGATGCTTGCTCACCAGGTACCATGTCACACTCCTTCCTTCAAGACAGGTTTTCATCAAACATGCGGCAGTCTTGGACATCCTGTGCAATCACAAACAAGCCATCGACGACTGGTCGACTACGAACCCAGCCACATGTTGTTGCAAATCCTGGTCCTGCTACAAGAGTGCGGCACTCAATCCTTCGGACTCTCACTGGGTCCTCTCTGGCTCTCTTCTCCATTCCCATCTCCAACCAGACCTTGCTGTCATTGCGGAAGGATCTTTGGCCAACAAAGTCTTCCCGTCCAAGAAGGAATTTCATAACCAACTGCGTCTTGGCTTGAAGAATTGGACCAAGCGCAATGGTCTTCCTTCCATGCCCCAGTCCGATATCACCGACCTTTGTCACCTGTTGTGGCAACAACACTTGTCACAGATCACAGATCACATCACAAAGCAATCAATTGGACGTCTTCGAGACACCTTTGATGGGGCCATCTTTCATTGTGAGGACAAACACGCTTCCTCTCTTCGAATATTTTGCCCGTGCATTTATTTCGAATCCATCGAGAAAACATTCCAAGACCCTTCCATCTTTGAATCCCTACCCAGCGAACCATCATCAATCGTGACTTCGTTGGTTGAATCCCTTCAACGCCAGCACGGACGTGCATATCCGTGGGCAGTGGGATCGGGTCGCCAGCTCCCATCTGGGTATATTCTGGCTAAAAGGAAGAAAGACTTCCGCAGCGGCAGGCCGATTATTTCCTTTGTCGACTCCCCATTCAGACCAATGCTCAACATTCTTGCCAGACTCATCTTCCAGCTTATCCCTACGGCATGTCCAAATCATTTCGCTACTGGCGACGTGTACACTGAGCTCTCGATATTGCGATCGGCGCCTGTCGACGCCGATTTGATCTTGGTCAATCAAGACTTGGCCGGCTTCTTCACAAGTATTGATCAAGACAGATTCCTTCGTTCCTGGTTCATGCTCCTAGACTTTCTCCGACCCAAGATGAATGTCTACGATGAGGAAGTCTTCTCTGTCTACCCTGGAAAGTCCAACAATCCAGGAGACATCATCAAAGGACGAACCTTTCGTCGCCTCAATGTCACTCGGAAGATTGTCGTCGGCGATGTGCCAGATTTGATCAAGTCTGCCTTGCATATGCAGACATTCGCCTTGGGACAACGATGCATCCGTCAACGCCGAGGCAGTCCCATGGGCAGTCCTCTTTCTCCGGCCCTATGTCTCATGGTTGTCTCCATCAGTGAACAGATTTGGTACCACACCTTCCATCAACTTCTCTCCAATCATCACCTGTTCATTAAACATGTCCGCTACGTCGACAATCGCCTCATTTTCGGTGACAAACGCCTGACCTCTTTTGAGCCATATGAAGTTTTATTGGACGACGGCTTCTATGGAAAGCCTATTATCCTCGAAACTGAGCCAGATCAAGAATTCCTTGGCTTTATGATCGAAACAAAGCCACTTGAATTGATTTATCAGGGACCAACACAGGTGTCACAAGTTCTCTCACCATTCTCCGCTTCACCTCCTTCTGTCCTGCTCAGCGGTTTTCGGTCGAGATGTCACATCGTCATCAAGGGAGCTTTTCCATCCTTGCGTGTTCAACAAGGCTTGACACAACTAATTCGATTATACGTACGAGCTGGCTTTCCCAATGAGGAACTTCAGGCCATCTCAAACCAACTTTTGATTCAGCATCAGAACTCGAGTTTGCTGGTCTCAAAAATTGCTCCTGGTGCTTTTGTCATGGGGTTCTCTTCAGTGTGTTCCCGCTGTTTTTCTTCTTTCTTGTTTCTGGTTTCTTCCTGTCCCTCCTCTTGGTTGTTGTCCTTCTGTGGTCTCTTGTTTCCCTCCTTCAGCTTCCTGGCTCAAGCTCCGCTTTCCTTTTGCTCCATTTTCGTTTGATCGCTCATGGATCATGCTCAAGGGCGAGCGTTCCATCATCATTTGGCTAGAGCTATTATGCATCTCAACTATCTGGCAGGGCTCTTGCCTTTCTTCGAGCCCTCCATTGAATATGATGAAGCGCCGCCTCCGGCCAATTTCCGTCTTGATCATCCAAACACCAGAGGCCTGCACACTTTTGTACCTCGTCCGACATCCGAAGGTCCCCCGACCTTGGTATCACATGGCGGCATCCCTTCCCACATGGTCTTGAATCCAGAACCGTTCCTGCGACCGGCATCAACAAGCTCTCCACCAATCAATACATCTATTCTCACCACTGGTACATCTCGACCTGCCGGTCTTATGACGGACCCTGGTCCAACTCCGACTCCTGGGTCCACAACAACGATTACCTTCCCTACGGCCCCAACACGCACTACCACACCTGTGCCAGTGCGTTCAAAGCAACGGTCATCATCTCTGGTGGACCCACAACCAAAAAAGAAACAGAAAGGGGAGTCCATTCCTGAACCTAGACTCGCCCACAATCTTGATGCTGTCCATTCGACCTCGTTACCCATTATTTCAGACGCCCGTTCAGGAGACATGAATTCGGATGACTCCGATGGTGAAGCTGCGTCAAGAGAGGACATCAGCTACATTCATGGTGGGAAAGCAAGACCCAGAACACCTCCTCTTACCTTGACTCCCAATCCAAAAGCTCCGCCGTCTCCACAGATGCACATCATTCATGCTATTCCTGCTGCTACACCTCCTGATCCGGCTCGTCCGTGGACCCACGCAGACGACCAAGAATTGATTGGCATGAAACAGGACACAAAGTCCAGACCTTCGTGGAAAACGATTGGAGCGAGACTCCATCGTGATCCTCAGCTCTGCAAGCTACGCTGGGGACTTCTGAAACAAACATCAGAAGTGAATGACCCACCGGGTCCAGGAAACCCACCTCATGAACTTGAGGGTGATGACTGACTCTAGCATCAATTCCTGCGATGTCAAAAAGGCGTCATTGCTGCCTCATTTGGGGCTGTTGTTGACTTGTTTTCGTGTCTTCCTCCTTCCTTCTGCTTTTCTTCTTGTCTTTCCTTTGGGGTCTCTCCTTTTGGTCTGTCTTTCTTTTGCCTGGGATGAATGTTCTTACTCGGTGTCTGTTCACCCACAGCAAGTATGGCTCATTCATATCATCGTCAACGAACAGCTCCTGAACGCTCCCGCTCTCGGGACGACAATATGTGGCAGAACCGTGGCACTCAGCAACATGATTGGCAACAAAATCCTCGACCTGAAGAACCTCCTCCTGCTCCTCAAGTCCGAAAGGTCTTGGTCATCGTTGACATTGAACAAGTCCGTCCGCTTATGAACAAAACCCATGATGACTCGATGGCCGCTACAACATGTGAGGTTCTCCCTCGCCTCACTCCGGTCGAAGAACGTGCATTGTTCACATTCAACATCCTGCTCAATACACACCGGTTGGAAACCTTCACGGTGTACAACCTGTTGTATTGCATCAGCCAGCACATTTGGTATACGTGGGATCGATTCTTATCTCCTTCAGCTATGGACATCAGATGGCAAGATGATATTGGAGATACATTTGTTCTCCGCAACGAGGAATACCTCGTCACCTATCTGAACGCCTACCGCTCTCACTGGACTGAGGGACAAGAACATAGTGAGTTCTTTTCACATCACATTCATTCCTTTACGTCTCACATTCAGCCTTACATCATGCGCCTGAGTTGCCATGAGGCTCTTCCAAACCGCAACATGCTTCCTTAAGTTTAAAAGTCTCTTGCATGAAGGGACATGGGACTCTCCCGTTCGCAGGTGTGGTTTGTTTTTGCTTTTTGTTGTATTTTACCTGTTAAAGTCTTCAGCTCTTGGCTCCAGCTGTACCATGACCAAGCGTGATTCCTCATTTGCCGGTCTCGCGCATCCTTCTTCATCCATGAGCAAGCCACGTCGTCCTTCATGGAGATCCCGCAGTCATGGCCAATCCAGTAGCACTGCTGCTCCTTCGGATCCGTTGCATCCGCCCCGTGGCGACAATGCTCCCCAAGCTGGAATTTCCCTCTCACCTACTGCATCAGGCGAGTACACACCTCACTATGGGTACTCTTCGGCAAATCTTGCCACACCCATACCATCTCCTGCCGATCATCAAGCTCCAATTCTCCCTACTCCTACAGGAGAATCATATCCACTCCAGCAAGAGATGGAAGAAGTCCGACGTCAGCTCCATGCATACTATTTTGTGGAAGTCCAATCACCTCCAGAAGACGACGATCAACCGGCGCTTCGCCGACTTATGGTGACGGAAGTGGATCGACGTGGCCGCCACCACAATAGGCAGCCTGAATATTTTTTCAACGGCATCATCGGCCATGTTCGTGCCGGACAGAATGGCTGGATTGATTCATGGGATCAATCCTCCCAGCTTGCCTACTACTGGCGGGCTACTTTCAGATCCCTGAGACCTCTCCGTATGGAAACTGGCGTCCCCATCAAGCTGAAGGTCCAGAAAGCCCTGAATCGGCACATGAATCCGTCATGGATGACACCGATTCTCTCATTGCCAATGCTGACATCAATCCACCTCCTGTCCAGATTCATCAACTGGCAACGTTCTTCTGGAACATCCTCAACAATGACAGGGAGGCCAACATGGCCATACTCGAACGTCTGGAGGATCCTGAAGGAGATCTTTCCCGACACCCAGTTCAGATCTTCTCGGCGGCAGACTTGGCTCATCTTGCTAGCCACTTGGCGGAATCCACAAGGACTTTGTCTAACCAGGCACGACGCATGGAGGCATTACCTGATGACAGCCTGTGAGTTTTAGGATTAATTCATTCGATGATTCTTCCCTGTATTTTGAAGCCATTTCCGCTTCAGGGAACGGATAAGAGCTTTCACTGCGGATGAATTTGAAAAAAGCCTCGCGGCAGCGAGGCGTGTGTGTGGAACATCTGAAAAGATGTAAAACTTCCTATGGCTCAAACTTGGTTGATTTTCGATTTTTTGCTGTTACTTCGTACTTGCAGGGGGACACAGCATTTCACTGGGACTGTGTCCAACGAAGCTACCAGTGAAATGGGATATCCAGCTTGGCCAGCTGGACGTACCTGCACCATTTTCCAATTTCGTCAATGGCGACCGGCTAAGCCAAGTACCGGCATGTCGTTTGGTTTTACAATCTCCATTATGGATTATGCTGCATCTGAACCTTCTTCAGAACTTCGGTGTCAACAGGTTTCTACCCAATGTACGGTTTTCGCAATCTGATTTACTGCTGACTTCGTCAGATGGAACAGTTGCTTTTTGCAAGGACAAAGAAAGATTTCTTCTACAATGGTTTTCTCGCCAAGTCATCCTATTTTCCTGTCAGACTTTAGGGGATTGTTTGTGCACGCCCGATGCACTCCACAACAGTAATTCGATAAGAATTTTCTGAGCAAGTGTGTGTGTGTGTGCGTGTGTGATTATATATATATATATATGTATGTATATGCAGCAACATGATATTTGGTTGGTCTGAAACTGTGGCATACCATGGTATACCCCGATACCCCTTCAATGGCAACCTTAATGATCCTTAGGGAAAGTTGATGTTTGAACCAAGGATTTCCTCAACACTGGCGACAAAGGCCACCATATATGGCTAAAGATGAGGTTGAGGAACCGCTTCGAAATCTGTTAAAATCATGATCCGATTTCTTCAAGTTTGTTCTGGAGAAATCCCCCGCAACAAAATGGAAAAACCTGGAAAAACCTGGAACAAGGCGACGCAAAAATGCCAGCCTTATTCAACTATGACGATATAGAGCAACCATCCAAAACTGCGGGGACTGCCCCAACTGCGACAATGGTGCTGGAGCACCCGTTTGCACTATATTGAAAGTGCTAGAGGAAGTGCACCTTTGGCTTAATGACTTAATGATGTATCCTTCAAAGTCTTCAAAGTGGGAATGCTGTTTCCAAGGTCCCTGATGTTGGAAAATGAAGGCTTAAGAAACATTCGCGATGCATTCAAATCCTCACCATGGGATGATTCCCCACCATCTTGCAACCATGATGATATTGTGATATCGCATCTGGGTAAAATCACACATCCCAAACTGCAAAATGTTTCGCATCATTTTTATTGGGGTCATGTCCCTTGCTAGTCATTGTGCAAATGATGAGATATTGCCCAGACTGGTGTGATAAATGTCACTGTTTGCTGTGCTTTTTGGGCTGCAGTACTACCTTCGGGGGCTATAAGGTTGCTTGGTATATACCCCCACTTATGACAAAGGATTCGGTTGTATTGACACCACCCCTCATCAAGGTGTGCCCATACTTTTTTGATCATCAACTCCCCATATGTTATTGGGTTAATTAATCAGTTTAATTGTGGTTCAATCGCAATAAACCCCATTAATCATGTAGTATTACATACCCTAGGACAAAAAAACGAACATAGATGTGAAAAATCAGACCATTTTCCTAGGGAAACAATAAAAGTTTTCCACATCTTTTTCTATGTTTCCGATCCCCAGGGTGACCATTCCAGTTGACCATGTCTACGGCACCTTCGCACCGGCTGCCCAATCCGTCGCAGCAGCTGTTCAAGCTGCAAGACGTCGATGCTGCCCTGTCCGATTGGGAAAAACTTCAGGATTTTTTCTGGTCGTTTTACCCTCTGGTTATGACTAACATAGCCCATTGAAAGATCCAGCATGCTATTAATAGGTAAACCATCGAACTAAATGGGCAATTTTCGTTGGTTTATGGGAGCCCCCCCAAAAAAAGACAGAAAAGTGATTCTCTACCGTTTTGTTGACGATTTACGCTTCTATCTTTTTGAGGGTTTTTGT
Organism: Cladocopium goreaui; assembly: GCA_947184155.2. Classification (NCBI taxonomy): domain Eukaryota; class Dinophyceae; order Suessiales; family Symbiodiniaceae; genus Cladocopium; species Cladocopium goreaui. Next base: position 578,986 of record CAMXCT020001791.1, read on the forward strand.
TGGGGAAAAAACAACACCAAATGCAGAATTGGTTCAAGGAGAAATCTGCTAAGCCAACCTGGAAAATTTGTTGGATCCTTTGGTTTCCCGATGGTCTCTTCCAGCCAAGCCAGTGGATTTTTTCCGGTGACCTGACAAATCACCAAATTGTAATTAAGAGGAATGAACGTTGATGTCAATTAGAATCAGCTATCATCAGCTTATTCAGATACTTATTCAGATTTCCTAAGTTATCACTTAGTGAATCAGCTGTCAAGTTGAACAGCTAAGGATTCAACCAGCGTCCCAGGTTTTTCTCCAGGAAAATGTTCTTCAGCAGTGCTTACCGTAGTGCCAATGTGGCAAAGCTGATGTACACAAACAAGTCATCCTTACTAAAGTGTCCAACTTGAGATTTTAGGATGTGGGAGGTAGCAAAAATAAATACATATATATATATATATGATATACATATATATATATATTGTGTGTGTGTCCTATTGGGCTTGCCATCTCCTATCCGTTTGCTGCTCACTGGGATGCCAGGAACGGCGGACCATGACTCGGTTTCTGCCAGGGCTCCCTATGACAAGTGTCCAGTAAGTTGAACTCAAACCTTGGCGGGGCCCGTCAGAAACATCTGAAAAACTTACCCTCTGGTTATGACTATCAGTTCGCCATGGTTTTTCGATGGCCCATAGAAATAGATGGTTTACCTGGGCTTAGCTATTAAAACTGGTGATTTTCTTACTGGTGCTAAACGTAGGGAATGGATAGGAATGGGGGTTGCTGGGATGATTATTAGTAGTGATGAAATGGATCATTCCCGAAAATTCCCTGCGTTTAGCACCAGTAAGAAAATCCCCCCAGCATCTTCGAAGTCAATTCCGCAAAAGCCCCAGGATTTTTTTTGATTTTTGCAAGCAAAAACATCATCCCATCTCATTCCCATCTCCTAGTACCCCCCCATTTTCCTGGGCCCCCAATTTTTTCACAGGTCCAGTCCAGTAGGGTTTCAATTGTGGGGAAGGGATTTCGCACCTCACAGCAATACAGAAGGGGCACAACCAGGCCCGCAGGATGGAAAATCATCCTAACTGGGTGTGCCTGAAAATGTGGTATAGCCACTGCCAGAAATGGCAATTGTACTAGGAAAAATTGAGGTTCTATTCGAATCCATTGCATTTAGAGGTGCCTTCAGACAAACCCAAATGTTCCAAAGCATCAACCGGAAAGGAACTCATAGGTTTCGTGAAGTCCCGCTTCAAAACGGCACACGAAGAGGTAGAACTCTGCCTGCGCTATCCCAGCTTCTGTGGCTGGTTGAAGTGGAGGGTAAATCTCAGGGTCATTTTTTCCATAGCCGTCACAGCAAACTCTACGCCACCAGTAGATCAGTTTAGCGATGAAATCAACAACTTGTTTTCCCATATCAATGTGGTGCCCCCTGGTTATGTTAGTTGGCTTATGAATATCCTCTATATATATATATAACTGCATTTGTAATCACCATGAACCCAACAGGTAACAGTAACACGTAGGCGCGTTATAAACCAAATTGCTCAAAATATGAGTCAGTGCAGGCTATCATATTGAATCAATTGAATCATATCAAATCCCTTTGTTTCATGGAAAAAAAATCGCCCCAAATCCTCAATGTTTTTGGGGTGACAAATCACCTGAAATTGGAGCCCAAAGTAGTGGCCTTACCACATCCGATCATCCCCACCTTGCTCAAGCTATTGAACTTGGTCAACCCCTCGAGGACTTTCTGTACCACCGTGGGCCTTGCATCACAGAAGCCACCTTAGCAAAGACTAGCATGACGTAGCCATTGCGGGTTAGCACCGATTTTTTGGAATTGGGATCAAACCAACTGAATTATGTAAATAATTGTAAGAACAAGTCAAGTGGTGAACAAATCATCAAAAAAAAACTTTCACGTGCAACTCCCATGTGGGATTTTACTGGCAAACATGGCTAGGCCAAAATGTCTGACCCTGGGAAACCTGAAATTTGCCATGCCGGCCCCTGTTTACGTTAAATGCTCCCAAAAAGAAGGGGAACAAAAATGAACTGATCCGAGACTAAACCAGGAATTCTAAGGGGATATTTGATATTGCTGCGAAGGGACCATGAGTGTTTCTATTCTCTCCCATTTTCAGGATCAAATTCAATGGGATGGAGGCATGAGCGCTAAACCTTTCGCGGCCCTAGCGGCAAATCTCCATGTTTGAGCATCCGGCCAGCTTAGATTCCCAACCCCATTGGCCAGGAAAATTATCGTTCGAAATCGATTCTGACATTTTTGAGGGATGATTACCATCACATGTATGCATGTATGCATACATATATATATATATTCATATATTTATATATATATATATATTTATATACATATATATATATATATTGTGAATTCCACCAAATCTTGCAGTCCACATGTCACGTTCCCTCCAAGCGCCAGTGTATCTCAGGTGAAGCCAATCAATGTCCTTTAGATTTCGGCTTAGGCGAGCCACTGTTGGCGGGAGGGAAAGGGTTCCATCTTGAGCCATAGGTGACCGGGTTCACCTCCATTTGCTTGAGGGGCGAGGCCGCCCGACCTGGCATTTGCAGCTGCATCCGTTTCGAAGTGTGTTCTGCTTCGCCGGCAGGGTGTTCGGCTACGCCGGCACCTGGACTTCTCAGTTTTGGCGACAAAAGAAGTAGACTGCCTGCTGTGTGAGCTTTAGAGAGGGTTCCATCTGGATTACATAACAGTATCAGTGAATCACTCTGGAAGGGGCTTTTCAACACAGACGATCTACATCAATCATCAGGGTCAGCAGGGCTTCTACCAATTGCTCCACTTGCATTGGTAGCGGAGCTGCCCCACTCCACGTACAGAAGGGGCGGCATCCGGGGAAATGTCGCAATCAACTGCGTCTGCAACTGAGCCCAATGCAGGTGTTAGCAATCAGCTGGCATCCTTGGTACCGACGTTCAATCCTGCATCCGATGACATGACCGTATACCAACAGAAAGTTGAACTGGTTCTTGCTGCATGGCCAAAGGCCAAATTGACAGAGCTGGTGACAAGGTTAATCCTTGGATGTGAGGGTAGCGCTTTCCAAAAGCTACAGCTGCACCAATCCGAGCTGTTGACAGGCGAGGAGAAGTCAGTCCATCGACTGATTGAATTGCTGGGTGGACAATGGGGCCGTATTCCATTACAGAAACAATATGATGATGCTGAGAAAGCTTTGTTTGAGTCAGTACAGAAAGCCGATGAAACCAATGATAGCTTCTTAGCCAGGACAGATGTTCTCTGGAGCAAGTTGCTGAGTCGCAAGCTGACCATTGAACAGCTTCAAGCATACATCATTCTGCGTGGATCAGGCCTCAGTCCCGAGGAAAAGAAGAAGGTAATCCTGGACAGTGATCGGGAAAACTCCGGCAGTCTTTCAATGCAGCGTGTGACGGAAGCCATCCGCCTTCTAGGTGCCAGCTTCTTCCAAGAAATGACTGGAGTCAAGAAAGGTCCAAAAGGTAAGGTGTATGACCAGAGCACTTTGCTTGCATGTGATGAAGATGATGATGAAGCCGCTGAAGCTTCCTATGTAGCTCAGGATGAATGGACGGAGGATAGTTTCATTGACTCTCTTCGAGAACAAGGTGATGATGATGCCTGCCTCATTGCCGACTTTGAAGAGACAGCAGTGGAAATGTTGCAAGATGATGCCAATCTTGCCACCGCCTACAGTGCTTACCAAGAAGCACGCGCCCGTCTGAGTGAGAAATTCCGTAACCGAGGTTTCTGGCCATCCAGTCGAGGTTCCAACAATGCCACCAAGGGTAAGGGATCATCCTTCAACCAGAAGGGTAGTAGCAAGGGAAAGCGAGTTCAGCCAAGACGCAGCCTGCAGGACAGAATCATGTCCTCGAATTGCCGTGCCTGCGGCAGACGTGGTCACTGGAAAGCTGAATGCCCGTACAGAACTGGATCAAATCGATCAGTTGGTTCATCAGCCGCCAGCACTGCACCCACCACCACCGTGGTGACGGAGGGGAATGCCGTTGCTGCCAGTCAGAGTTTGCCCATGGAGTTCATGCAGCTGCCCGAAGTGAATGAGTCCGCCATTGATGAGGACGCCAGTGCCATGACAAAGGGTCGGATGACGGATGTTTTTTTGTTGTAGGACTTGAGAAACATAGCCATCGTAGTACTCAGGGGAATCATAATGATTCGGGTAGGACTACTAGCTATGGGGGGAACCTAAGCCTTAGTGCCCGTGAGAGACTCCTGGCCCGAATCACCAGGAGTGAGTCGCCATGCATCCGGCCCAAGAGTGAGAGAACAGAGTTAGGATCCGTAGAAGCCAGCCGAGACCAGAACCGTCTGTCCGGCACCACTGTCAGTTCCAGCACAGAAAAACCAGGTATTTCAGATACAATCAATCTGTCTGCAGCCGTGCTTTTTGCCACACATAGCTCCCTCGGAGTGCTGGATCTGGGGGCAACCAAGACGGTCATAGGCAGTGAACATGTGTCTGATTTAATTCACGGTCTGCAGCCAAGCACTCGCCAGAAGTTGTATCGGTGTTCATGTGAAATCACTTTCAGGTTTGGAAACCAAGGAACATTGACCAGTTCCCAGGCATTGGTAGTACCTGTAGGGGATTTTCACCTCAAAGTTGCAATTGTCCCCGGTAGCACACCGTTCTTAATCAGTAACACCATGATGCGAGCGCTTCAGGCCAACATCGATTGCCACAACCAGAGACTGTCAAGCCCATGGTTCAAGAATCCAGTGCCACTTCAGTTGACCAACAAAGGACTCTTTCTCGTTGATTTGAATGACATGATTCAAGCGGCCGACAGTACCAATCCAAAGTCCTCCAAAGTGTCTGCGAAGACCGGCACTTGTCATGAGACTTTTGCATCCGAGGACGGTGTAAACAAGCAGCCGCCGATGTCAGCCAATTCAAGTGTTTGTCATGAAAAATCAACACCACAACATGAAGGGTCAGTTGATGAAATCAAGAAAATCAAAGGGTCACGGAAAGTTAGCCAGTTAATTCAAACATGGGAAGCAAAGGGAAAATCAGGTGAACTGTCAGGGAACTTGGCTCAGAACGACCCATCACCAGGAAACAGATCCTGTGAACGCACCGAGTCTTGCAGTCATGTCGATGAGCCAGCGTTTGAGCAAGCTGTACCAGGAAGTGACCGTGAAAGGGGAGGACCTGTCACACCTCACACTGGAGGAGCTCTCAGCCGAGAAGATCAAGTTTGGGGAGAAACATCAAGGAGCCACCATGGAACATGTCTGGCGAACCGACCCCGAATGGATCCGGTTCATGGTGAATCGATACGAAACCAGTGTCAAGCCAGAACATCAACGTCTCATGAAGTTCGTGGAATTGAAACTGAAATACCACGAGGAGAATCAGCTCCCAGTGAGAGTTCCCAAGGCCAAGAGCACGGCAGCTCCAATGACCAGCCGCCGTCAGCCCAAGTGCAAGGCAGCGCCTCGCACTCCAATCGAGGTGGACGAGGCCGAGATCTCAGACCTCCAACTCATCGAGAGCGATGCCACATGGGAAAACATGTCACATATCGAGATGTCCAACCCGGAGACTATGCCCCTGACGGATCTGAACCAGCAGCATGCGGAGGAGTTTCAAGCTCTGCAGACGCGCATGCTCAATATGGAGAATGCCCTGAGCCGAGTGATCCGACACTTGGAGGATCAGGCGAACGACTCCATCCAGGAGAATTGATGTGTCAAGATGAAGATCAGGTGTATCTGACCATGAATGCTGACATGAAAAAGCTTCACAGATTGGTTCAGCAATTTCAAGAAGAATTAGATGTTCAAGTTGCCACCATGTCACCAATGGGTACCCGCATAACCCTGGCTGAAGTGTTTTGCAGTGATGAATCCCCCTTGACACATCAAGTAAAGGCCCAGGGCGGCAGCTGTTTTCGATTTGGATTGTCGCAAGGAGATCTTGCGCAGGCAGATGGCCGTGCCAAATTGTTTAAGCAGCTAGCAGTGCGTCGTCCCCGAAACATTTGGTATAGCCCAGACTGCGGACCTTGGTCATCATGGTCGTATCTCAATTCCTCGAAGTCCATGGAATCCCAGGAAAAATACCAGGAGTTAAGACATAACCTGATGTATCAACTTGCCCTCGGAATTGTGCTGTTTCGTCACCAGGTGTCTCAAGGAATGCACTTCCACTGGGAACAACCGGCCAGATCCCTCATGCTGCAATTTCCAGGAATGGCCGAAGTGTATCAGTATACGCAGACATGCCAATTTGACATGTGCAATGCTGGAGACCTCAAGGATCCATCAAATGGAATGCCAATGAAAAAGGGGATGAATGTAGTTACTACTTCAAAGACAATATACCTCTTACTACATGGGAGAGTTTGTCAGGGTAACCATTCTCACCAATCAATAGCAGGGTCTTTCACAACACCTCAAGGAACAGTTTTGCGCAGTCGATACACCGAAGTGTATCCCCGAAAGTTTGCAAGAGAGGTAGCCAGAGCCATGATGCACAACCACCGTGACAGGCCGTTCAATTGGCAAGTAGCCTTTTCCCACATGTGTCAAGAGACTGATGCCGAAATCCATGTTCTTACCAAGTTCCGACAGAAAACCAAGTTTGTCAGATCCGAATTGATCACACCATCCTCCAGGGATGACCATGTCAAACGTCGACGTTTGGGAAAACAAAGTGAGGACCACCACCTTGAAGATTATCAGAACCTCATGACCGAAATCAATCAGATCATTCCCAGGGTTGGTAAGAGGGTTATACAAGAACCTAATATCTTGGAGAAACTTCAGCAAATGTTTCATGACCAAAAGATCATTCATGTGATTGCCTGTCGAGGAACCGACCGAACCCTAGGTCCACCAAAGGGGATGCATCCAGAGGAAGCACCTCTCCGGAAAAGTTTTATCCTTGAAAGGGGAACAGGAACAATCAAGTATGAAAAGGACTGGGAAAAATGGGTTCACCTTGCCAACCGCCAGTTGATTCGACCAGCACATGCCTGTCGAATCAATGTCACGATGTTCGCAAAGCCCTGGCCTGTTGAAAATGACTCGAGCCAAAGTTCCCAAGGTGTGAATCCTATGCCTCCAATGCCTGAGCCAGCAAGTGAGCAGCCAGCACCGAGTCAGACGGAATCAGGTCATGTAGATCCCGTGACAGCAACGCCGCTCACCAGTGATAATGTTCCCATTTCCCAAGAAGCTGAAGTACCAGAAAATAATCCTGAGGGAATCCAAGATAACAACAGTAATCCCACGAGTACTTCTCATGCGGATAATAGGACACATGCAGTAATGCCAGGGGAAAGACCTATCCGACAGACAGGTCCCAATTTCAGAGCTCTTCCAAGGTGGGAACAACGCATGATTATCCAGATGCACAAGAACCTTGGTCACCCTTCCAATGACCGACTGTCACGAGCACTGCAAGTAGCCGGATATCGACCTGAAATTGTTCATGCGTCGCAAGAGCTCGAATGTTCAACATGTTCAGCATGTAGTCCACCAAAACACCAGAGACCAGCTATTTTGAAACCAATACGGGAATTCAACTCACGTATCTATGTAGATGGGGTAAAGTGGACAAACTCTCAGGGCCAATCCTTTCACTTTTACCATATCATAGATGCCGGTTCAAATTTTCATGTTGCAATCACATCACCCTCCAGAGAAACAGAACATGTGATCCAACTTCTCACGCGCCATTGGATTAGCTGGGCCGGACCTCCCAATGAAATCATGGTGGATTCGGGAACCGAGTTGAACAGCGAACAGTTTGCCGCTTTCCTGCGACAACCTGTCCTGGAGCTCACTGGCAAAATGGCAAAATAGAAAGGCATGGGCAATTTCTCCAGGCGATGCTCACTCGGATGGACACTGAAAGCCACATCACGTCATATGAAGAGTTGCAACTAGCTCTGAGCCAGTGTACTCATGCAAAGAATTGTCTCAGTGTACACCATGGTTATGCTCCCGAGGTAATTGTGTTTGGTCGACACTCTAGAGTCCTAGGGTCAGTGATGTCAGATGAATCATTGCCGTCCCACTCCCAAGTAACTCAAGAAGATGACACCATCACCCCAAACATGTTCCGAGAGATGTTGCAAGTCCGAGAGAGAGCTAGAAGAGCCTATCATGCAGCCGACAACTGTGATGCCCTGCGACGAGCGATGCTTCGCCGGCCATGCCCACAGAGAGGGTTCTTCCAAAAGGGTCAATGGGTAATGATATGGCAACATAACCCTAATAGTAACCCCCAATGGATAGGACCACAAAGGGTAGTACTTCAGGATGACAATCACACAGTGTGGACCACCCAATGTGGTCGATTGTACCGTCGTGCACCAGAACATGTCCGAGGTGCCCTCTCCGAAGAAGGGACACCTGGCCCTGACACAGAAATTCAATGGACCAATTTGGAGCAACAAATACATAACATGTCAAGGAATTTCACAAATAACAATCAAGATGAACTTCCAATACCACATCATGAAAATAATCCCGAACACTTGAATGAGGAAACAGCCTCTGGAAGAGAAGAACCTGATGAAGTTCCAGATAGAATGGTCTCTCATGAATCCATATCACAACCCGAGTCAGAGCAGGAGAACAGCAATGAACTCCCAGAATCCGATGCAACCTCAGACACCATGTACCTGATCAGTGAAGACCCTGCCGACAGCCTGGTAGTCTCAGCCGACTGTCCATTAGCGTGGCGTTGCGAAGTCGATGTCAAGCTAGATAGACCACTAGAACAACGGCAACCGACCAATGAAGAAGCATGGACGTTTCTGGCGACCAGTGCCAAGAAACAAAGGTCAGAAATTCGGTTGTCAGAGCTGAGTCCATCAGAGCGCAAGGAATTTGATCAGGCCAAAGACAAAGAAATTCAAAATTGGATTCAAACAGGAACACTAACCAAAGTGTTTCGCCATGAAATTCCCCAAGAGCAAATTCTCAAATGCCGATGGATTTTAACTTGGAAACCCTTGGATAATGTAGATCAACCTGAAGCCGCTTCCACCAACAATCCATCCAGCCGGACCCACAAGGCAAAGGCAAGGTTGGTGGTATTGGGATATTTAGACCCGAAAATAGAGGAAATTCCCAGGGATAGTCCAACTCTTAATAAGACCTCAAGAATGATGATTTTCCAAACGGTTTCATCCTTCGGATGGACACTCCAATCCTTCGACATTAAAGCTGCTTTCCTACAAGGACAACCTCAGTCTGACCGAATAACAGCAATTGATCCAGTTCCGGAAATGAGAAGAGCACTCAACATGCTGCCAAGCGAAGTGGGCAAACTCAATAAAAGTGCATACGGATTGATCGATGCTCCTTATTTATGGTATTGTTCACTTGTGAGCGAACTTCAAAAATTGAACTTTGAAGCTTGTCCGTTTGACCCCTGTGTGTTTGTACTTCGCGAGAAGGATGGGGCTTTAGCTGGAGTTCTTGGAATCCATGTAGATGACGGGGTAGGAGGGGGAAATTCCTATTACCAACAACAGATCGACAAACTAGAACAGAAATATGCCTTTGGATCAAAGAAGAGTACCGCATTCACCTTCACAGGCATTGAAATCACTCAACAACCTGACAACAGCATTCACCTTTCACAAGCCAATTACATTAAACAGATCAAGCCCATTAACATTCCCAGTGACCGGAAACTACAACCTGATCAAAATGTTACTGAACCAGAACGACTTGCCCTAAGGGGAGTGATCGGTAGCCTCCAGTATGCCGCAGTCAACACCCGTCCGGACATTGCCAGTAAACTTTCCTTTTTGCAATCTTCCATTAACAGTGCCAAAGTTGAAAATCTCCAAGAAGCCAACAAATTACTCCATGAAGCAAAGAAACATCACCATGTCAATATTGTCATTAAACCTATTGCACCAAAAGATTTCCGACTGATGGCTTTCTCAGATGCATCATTCTCATCCCATAAGAAACCGGATTCTCATGCAGGGGTAATCATAGTGGGTACCCATAAGAATATCTCAAAGAATCATCAATGTCCAATTAGTCCGTTGTCATGGGGTTGCCGGAAAATCCAGCGTGTGGTGACTAGCACCCTGTCCGCTGAAACCACCGCGATGGCAGCAGCTCTTGACCAATTAGCATGGCTTAGGTTGTTCTGGCCATGGCTGATGGACCCCAATGTGCAGTGGCGACGACCCGAAGAAGCGTTGTCCAAGCTTGAACCAGCCATCTCAGCACCAACAATTCAGGAACAATGTGATCTAGCCATTACTGATTGCAAGTCATTGTTTGATTTAATCAACCGAGCAGCACCTCCTTCTTGTTCAGAATTCCGGGTGTCCTTAGTAGCTCGAGCAATCAAGGAGGCCATCAAAGAAGGTATTCAAGTCCGATGGGTACATAGTGGAGCCCAACTTGCAGATGCCCTCACAAAATCGATGGAAGCAAGTTTTCTTCGTGAAACCCTAAAAATGGGGGTATACCGGCTATGTGATGAGGACGCATTGCTGAAAGAACGAGCAAAATCCAAGGACAGAATCAAGTGGTTGAACCAATCCAAAGAAGCAACAGATACTTGAGATATAACCTTTCAATGCCACCAGTCACTTTCACCTTTAATTTTCCCAAAAGAAAAACAGAAAATTTTTAACGAGTGTGAATTCCACCAAATCTTGCAGTCCACATGTCACGTTCCCTCCAAGCGCCAGTGTATCTCAGGTGAAACCAATCAATGTCCTTTAGATTTCGGCTTAGGCGAGCCACTGTTGGCGGGAGGGAAAGGGTTCCATCTTGAGCCATAGGTGACCGGGTTCACCTCCATTTGCTTGAGGGGCGAGGCCGCCCGACCTGGCATTTGCAGCTGCATCCGTTTCGAAGTGTGTTCTGCTTCGCCGGCAGGGTGTTCGGCTACACCGGCACCTGGACTTCTCAGTTTTGGCGACAAAAGAAGTAGACTGCCTGCTGTGTGAGCTTTAGAGAGGGTTCCATCTGGATTACATAACAGTATCAGTGAATCACTCTGGAAGGGGCTTTTCAACACAGACGATCTACATCAATCATCAGGGTCAGCAGGGCTTCTACCAATTGCTCCAATTGCAATATTTATATATATATATGTGTGTGTGTGTACGTGTATAACTACATATGTATTCTATATATAGATATCATTCGGTTCAACGCGGTCGGCCAGTTGCTCCCAGTTACCTTCCCACCCAGTTGCTCCCAGTGCCGAAGGTCCGAGGGACACATCACCAAAGCACCTTTCAGCTCGTCCACATGAATTTCACCATCTAACTGATATCGAGCAAAGGCCTGGAGCACTGGGAGTACTGGGGGCCTTAGACAAGGCCTCAAAATATCGAAATCCTCCAAGATTTTTCTGGGGAAGTAGGAAAAAACTATGTAAAAAAAATTAAAATATCTAAAAATGTCTAAAAACATGAACGAAATCAGCAACCAAATGATGTTTTGGCACCAGGGGTCCGCAATTTGATAAGGTGGCTGGGAGTGGGTCGTTTAACAAGTGAGGCAGGTCCTCTTCGAAGGCAGCGGTAATTACGTCCATGAAGAGACAACTATCCGGCGTGGTACAGTGTTAAGTGACTCTTGAGCCAGGTTGCATCCCAAGAATTACAAGGCGATACATACATATATATATATACATAATATATATATATATATTCGGATTCAAGAAAGTACCTTGTCAACATAAAATGGGAATGGGAAGTGCCAAACCCCATCCAAATGTGTATATATACCATTTTGGGGCCTCTGATGTTGTTTTTACTTGTAGGGACTCAAAACGGTGCCCAAAAAATGAACCCAAAACTAAGCCCAAAATTGGACCCAAATCAGGATCCCAAAATGCAACGCGGGGCGCCAAATTTGTAACGCAAACAAGGACGTGTAGACATGATCTTCATTCAATGGTCTTCTACTTAGCGATCTTAGCGATCTTATTCAACTGTGCGCAACAAACCAACAACTTCAATCAATCAAGGGGGAAACTTAGGCCGCCAAAATTGCTTAAACAAAGATCATTTTAACATTTGCAGACCAAACATGATCAAGAGTCAAGACATGTTTTCCTTGCAGAAGATATTAAAGTAAAATGTCATGTATGAGAAATTCAACAGCATGCTCGCTACAGCATATACATATATATATATATATGTATATATATATATATATTCACACTGTATATTTATTACACTTATCTTCTGTCGGATTCTCTGGGCATGGGGGAGGGCACTCTCCATGGTTCTTTTTTTGCTGGGGCTTCGAACGGTTGCCCCGAAATGATCACGAACGTTTCTTGGTGCACAAGTGCCACCGATTGAGGGATGAAAAAAAAACTCAATCTGTCAATCGGTGACATTCCAATAGAACCACTACGAAACCAAGACTGGGCACATGTTCAGACTCTCGAACGCGAACCATCACGGTATCCTCCTGCGCTGGGTCCAAGTTGCAGAATCCCACTTCTCACGCTCAGATTTGGTGACGGGCCGCCCCTCAATGAGGTCAATCTGGGTCGTGGCCTTTCCTGGACCCAGGATGGTGATGACATGTGATGACCCTGGCGGAATCGCCACGACCCAGCTACTTACTTAGGGACCCCAAAATCTCCCAAATTAAACGAATAGATCCAAGCCACTCCGGATTTTAATGGATTTTATATAGGATTATATAGGATTATATAGGATTATACAGGTATTTCATCTTGTGCAGAAAAAATTTGCCGGTCATCCAGTCGTCTCTGCAGGTGACCCCTGGAATCCGGACATTTGGCTCCACCAAGCTTCGCTTATGCTCTCGCACCGTGCCTTTTCGGGCGCTTTGGACCTCCTGCTGCGGCCAAAATGGGGAACTATTTATCTATCTTTCTTCAATGGGAGTGGAAGTTCGGAAGTACTTGAAATAACTTTGAAATGACAATTGACTTTTGAGGCTATAGCTGTTTGAATGACCGAAACTTGAAATGCTGAAAACCATTGGGACGATAAATGGTATAGGAAGAAGTTTGACCAAGCCTGCCAGAAATACATGGTCAGTTGGCATCATCTCAAAACAACCAATGGAAGGGCAGCAAAGGTCCAATACTAAGATCGCGATGTTGGACCAAGATGGTAGAGTTAATCAGTTAATCCATCATGATCAATTTCACCACTTGCGGCCAAGACCCTTGACATCGGGCCATGGTTCCGATTTTGTTGTAAACCCGGTTAGCATCCCAAAGCCATGGGAGCCATCCCCAAAATCACCAAAAATGGGTGCTATAAACCATGCCCCAATGGTAGGTTTACAGCATTGGGTCTGCCATGAGGAACCCCACATGGAGCCACCTCAGAGGCACGGCGCTGTGCCAACGCCCGTTGCAAGCGACCCTTTAGTGGACTATCCTGTGGGTCCTGAGTGCGGCTGAGTGCGGAGACCCAACCCCAAATGAGATCCGCTCACTCTTGCGAGGTCACTTAGAAAGATTTGGGTTTCTCAGAGTTTGCCCCAATCAGTTGGGAAAGTTGGGAAATGGATTGAAACCCCTGCACCATCACAGGAGAAAGGCGCCGAGTACAAACAATGCCCTAGCTACCTGCCAAATGACCATCCCGCGGATCTAAGTGGACAGTAAGCATGGCTGACAAACCCCAACTGGAATTCGCACGCCAAACGTCCTCCAAGGCCATTCCCAAAAGCCTTTGATTTCAACCTGCAACCCCCAAAACTCCAGAAACCGACCATGATTTTCAATTTTTTTTCCTGTTTTTTCCTGGTTTTCAAGGCACTGTTTCCAGCCCCATCCCCGCCGGTGTGTGCCACGGCACCGTCATGTCCTGCGACCGACATCTCCAGCGCCGGGTCCGCAGCGGCTCCAACTTCCGCCGCTCCGGCGCTGGCGGCGCCGAGGACGCCACGGCCGGCCGCGGCGAAGGCAGGGGCAGCGCAGCAGCGTCCAAGGACCAGGCGTGCTGCCGCCCCTGGCGGAAGGCAAAGGAGGCAGGTGGCTTGGACCTAAAGAGCAAACATAGAGTTATATGTTTATTGAATTGAACCATTCGCAAGGCCGAGATATCATGAAATTGGACATGTGAATCGTATTCTGCCATGTTTATTTATATTAGGTACGGATGACTTAGGACTTAAGCCCCCCTGATGACATACGATTTTGTGCAACAAGTCCTAAGTCACTGGTGTTGTTACCAGGTGATTTGTGTGCACCAAGTCCCAAGTCATCAGAACATACATACTTACATTACATTACAGTACATTGCAGTGCATTACATTACATTCCATACACAGGACTTGGCGCATAAAATCGTATGTCACCAGAGGTACATAAATCCTAAGTCATCAGAACCAAGTCTATCTATCTGACCAATTTAAGTTTTTTCTGGGTTCGTACCTTATTTTCAGAAATTTGACATGAATTTAAGTGAGGTGGTTAAACGTGACATTTTTCATTTCCTCGTTGTTTTCCTCCCGTTGTGTCTCCCCGTTGTTGTCTTTAACGGGGGCTCCATGGGGCTCCCCGGGGTTCATGCCACCTCTCGCACCTCCGGAGCTTCCCCCGGGGAAACACAACCGGAGGAAAACAACTAGGAAATGAAAAATGTCACATTTATGATGGGTAAATAAAAAATGCTTGTGTAACACATTGAAATTATACAATTGTGCATATGTGTTTAATAATGGTTCGGTATTTTTGAAAAACTGATTTCTATCAATAAGTTATGTCCACAATCAGTTTTAAAACACTCAGTAGTTCATTTTCAAGGTATTGCAACGAAATTTAAAAGATTGTTGTTCAAAATATGTTTGTCAAAATATCGGCATGCTATTTCCAGACAATTATCATATCATCAATGTTTGATATGCATTTTTGATGTTAATACACTGTTGTTCTTGCTATTTAAATACATACACATTCAGCCGGTCAACCCACAAATTTGCGGTTCTTTTCCAGGAAACCTTCCAGATTTCGGGTTTATAACCAACAAGTTTGACCCAGACTTTAAGCTACTGCAGGCTTGAAGCCGCTTTGCCTGGCAGCACGGGTTGTTCATTCCTATGTCATCATGATTTACGAGGGACGTCTGATGAGTTGGGACTTGGTCCGGGGGGGTCCGACCCCTGATGAGATAGGACTTGGCCACCTCTCGGTATCTTTATCAAGTCCTAAGTCACCTGTACCTAATATAACGATGAGAGGAAGATTAAAAAAGTGTTGATTTCCTTTGGGTTCTTCAGGTGCCTTACATATGACCACACTTACTCACCACCTGCTACATAGATGGAATGATCCACAAATTTGCTGGTGAGTTAAAAATGGTTGACCTTGTTTCTCCATCATGTGCCCAATTATAGTCCCAATAATAACCGGACAGTAAGTTCACTCCTAGCAGTAGCAATCAAGCAATCAACCCATCTTATCCAACACCGCCTAATTTCTACAAGTCAACTTGTCCATTTCCAACCAGCAGTGTCCAATATCAATATATATATATATATATCGTGCGGGAAAACCCAATAAAAAAAAGAAGAAACAAACCTACCATTTGTGGATGGTCGGAATCCCACTCATTTAACAAAAAGAAAGTGATCTGGGAGATGGTTTATGGTTTCGGGTTTTCCACATTATGTATCTTTATCTATCTTTATCTATCTATCTATCTATCGATCTATCTATCGATCTATTTATCTATCTATATGTCTACCTATCTAGATAGACCCTCCTGTAATCAAACGTGGCTTGCTGAAAAATCAATCAGCTATAGTTCGATGATTTTCCCAGCTATAAACCCATTCTTATCCCGTTGTTATCCCTATTAAATCCATTAAACCATATATATGTGTGTGTGTGCACTATGTATCTATACTCCCCATTATCATTCAGAAGTTTTACCATTTTTAGGACATTTCGCTTCAACTGGTCACTGCCCCTGCCGCACCTGCCCTTTCACCGGCTTCACCGGCTCAGGAGTCAACGGAGCCAAGCGCTGCTCCAGAAGCACTCGCGGCACCCTCATGGACCAGCGTTGCTTCGATGGGATTTACCCAACGCTGATCAAACATGGTTATTATGGTGTGTTATTATTATGTTATTATGGTTATTATGATGTTATAACATGTGTTATTATGGGGTGTATTATGGTGTGTTATGATGTGATCTTGTTCTTGTGGATTAAAATATGGTTGACCTGAGGGCTAAGACGTCACTTGCGCCTCCACAATTTCATCACTTGCGCCTCCACATCACTTAGGGACGAAAAACACGAGGCACAAGCGATGTGCCGACCTAACAGAACTGTTTAATCATCTTCAATACGGTTTGATATATGGGTTTCATATGGTTCAATATATTGTTTAACAGGGATAAGAATGGGATAATGATGGATTTACCGGTGCTCAAACATGGCTGGGACATCCTCCATTCATGGGGTTCAATTGCATTTAATCCTGCAGTAAAGGGATGCAACAAATGGGAAAAACAAATGGGATATAATGGGTATACCAGCAGCACTATGATGTGTATATATATATGTGCGTGTGTGTGGGTGTGTGGGTGTGTGGTCATCCCACTATGAGAATCCAAACGTGGTGGGTATATTCACATCCCTATGAAAATGCCAACTGTGATTTACCCAAGTCTTGACCATGGCGTTGTGTGGATCATATCTCTGTGCCGGTATATGTGTGATGCACTGAGTGTCTGTGGGATCAAAACGCTCAGTGCTTCATGACCTATCTATGGTGATTTCCCCGAACAACCGTTGTCGATGTGAGGATCTATTTAACTGAGCCTTTAGGAGGGCGCTGTATACGCACATGTTTAGACGTTCTAGACTGGTGTTTTACATATACACAAATATGATCAAATATACATTTACAAATGCATGATATATGTATATATATATATACACACGTCGTTTGAAAAAAAAATCGGTATATAGACATAAGCCAAGACCGATCTAGGTATACATAGATACATAGATACATAGATACATAGATACATAGATACATAGATACATAGATACATAGGTACATAGATAGATAGATAGATAGATAGATTAGATTAGATTAGATTAGATTAGATTAGATTAGATTAGATAGATAGATAGATAGATAGATAGATAGATAGATAGATAGATAGATAGATAAGGATAGATAGATAAGGATAGATAGATAAGGATAGATAGATAAGGATAGATAGATAAGGATAGATAGATAAGGATAGATAGATAAGGATAGATAGATAAGGATAGATAGATAAGGATAGATAGATAAGGATAGATAGATAAGGATAGATAGATAAGGATAGATAGATAAGGGTAGATAGATAAGGATAGATAGATAAGATTAGATTAGAAAAGATTAAGATTAAGATTAAGATTAGATAAGATTAGATAAGATTAGATAAGATTAGATAAGATTAGATAAGATTAGATAAGATTAGATAAGATTAGATAAGACTAGATAAGATTAGACAAGATTAGATAAGATTAGATAAGGTTAGATAAGATTAGATAAGATCAGATAATATTAGATAAGATTAGATAAGACTAGATAAAATTAGATAAGATTAGATAAGATTAGATAAGATTAGATAAGATTAGATAAGATTAGATAAGATTAGATAATATTAGATAAAATTAGATAAGATTAGATAAGATTAGATAAGGTTAGATAAGATTAGATAAGATTAGATAAGATGAGATGAGATAAGATAAGGTAGATAGATAGACAGATCGACAGATAGACAGATAACTAACAAACAGACAAACAGATAGACAGATAGACAGACAGATAGATAGATTTGTAGATAGATAGACAGATTGACTGATTGATTGATTTCTTGATAGATCAATAGATCAATACATCAATAGATCAATAGATAGGTTGATAGATAGATGTTTTTAGATTGATAGATTGATAGATAGATAGATTCGATAGATTCGATAGATTAGATAGATTAGATAGATAGAATAAATACATGTAAATAATGGAAAGTAGGTTTACCATCATGTTGAAAACCGATTCATTATGCACAAAACTTTGGGGGGGCAATACATATATATATATATGTGTGTGTGTGATATATATATATATATATATGTGTGTGTGTAATGTGTATATATATATGTGTGTGTACATGTGTGTGTGCCTGTGTGTGGGCAAATAAACATATATGCAATCCCACTTTTTCGGGAACTCTGCTGAAGCAAAATACGGTGCCCCCGCAGGGTTCGGCTCAACTTTGCTTTATGGTAGATTTCTTAGATATAGATATACCTATGAGCTGGTAAACCGACTCTCATCCTGAGGGCTCCCTAATCTTACAGAGCAAACGTTCCCATTAATATCTCGTTAAATCAGCATATATAACAATTAAATCTGCGTATGCCATTATCTTCCCACTACGGTGGTAAACCTAATAATAAACCTACCATTGAGGGATGGTGTATACCTTCCATTCAAGATGATTTCGGTTTTTTATTATTATTGTGTTTCCCACACTATCTATACATATGTATATATATACATATATATATACTGATGTATATGTATATATAATATGTATATGTATATAGAATACATGTATATGTATATAGAATATATGTATATGTATATAGAATATATGTATGTATGTATGTATGTATGTATGTATATATATATATATGTGTGTGTGTACCCTCCTGTCATCAAACGTGTCAATGAAAAATCCACCATGTAGTTCGATGATTTTCCAATCCAATCTACAAACCTCCATCTAGTTTCGGCGATCCATCCACGTTTGATTGCCAGAGCATACATGCATTTTTATC
Organism: Cladocopium goreaui; assembly: GCA_947184155.2. Taxonomy (NCBI): domain Eukaryota; class Dinophyceae; order Suessiales; family Symbiodiniaceae; genus Cladocopium; species Cladocopium goreaui. The sequence goes on from CAMXCT020001791.1 coordinate 597,835, forward strand.
CCATTTTTATCTCATTATTATCCCTATAAACCGTGTACAACCATATAAAGCGATAGAAAGCCATATTACATCATAGTACACAATCTTGAACCATATTATATTATATTGATATATTTATCAATTTATTCATATTGATTTACTTATTTATATGTATTTATTCATATTGATTTACTTATTTGTTTACATATCCCCGTGAAACAATCCAGAACTTCAACCTGTGCTACCACGAGCGCGTGGCGACCCCGCCTGGGACTTCCCTCCGTCCTCGGGCGGCGCGTGGCGAACGCCACATGCGCCGGCAGCGTGGCACGCTCGCGCGGCTTCTCGACGAGGGCCATGGGCTACAGCTGCACAGAGGTGTCAATCATGATTTCTATGGTTTCATATGGTTTCATTCAATGGATTGGGTTAATGGAAAATCTACAGGAAACCATGGTTTTTACCATCAAATATAGTGGTTTACCACCAATTCTATGATTCATGTGATTTAATATGGTTTAATATGGTTTAATTTAAATAATCAATGATTAATGGGTATTGTAACCAACCATGTCTTAATGGGATTATAAGGGGACAATAATAGGATATGAATGGGATAAAGGACGCCTGATTCTACCATTTGGTGGTTTTATAAATGTTGAAATGTTCGTGGTTTACTATTCTTTTCCAGGGCTTCTCAATGAGAATAGGCCTACCAATAACTAACCCAATGCATCCCGATGCCATAAACGACGACCATCTGCGGATGATTCAAACCAACCAACCATGTGTTTAATGTTTTCTTTATTGGATCTATGTTTGTTACGTTCTCAACCCTCTGGCTGTCATCTGTTGCCATGATTTGCCATGGGGGTGGATGCGTAGGTATGATCATATTGAGCTCTGACCCCAAATCGCCCATGCTTCGGGGAGCAAAACACCTGCGCAGATCACCTGACAGGCTGCGAGGTATCTGTGAACACCATGGTTCCTGCTGGTGTCCTCCTAGGTATGTGTGGTTGGCTCATGTTCACCCATCCAACTAGCCAGAGGCCATAGTCATAATCAGAAAAAACCCAACAGTGAACCTAGTGAACCTAGTGAACTCTTTGGCAACTTAGCTAGTTGGACAGTTGGACCTGGGGCACCACCTGACAATCACAGGCGCCCATCCGCCCATCCGTTGCTCGAACCATTTTTTGAGGCTACTCGCTGTCGGCGCTGTCCTTCGGTGGAGCCATAGCCATCATGGATCATCATGGGATATGGAGGATATGGGGAGATGGTACCACCGCCTACGACTGGGCTCCCCTGTTTTTGCCTGTGTTTTGGGGACAAATTGCTCCACCCCCCCAAAAAAAAACACATCGCAGAACAAAATGAGGGGACAAAATGCAAAGCGATTGGGAATGCAGCTGAAATTGACATTCGCAAAAACTGAGGAAAAATACAACATATATATATATATATGTATAAATGCGAAAAAAATGCAAAATAATTGCGGAAAAAAGCAAAACACCAATAATTGCTGAGGTGGTTACTGTTTGCTTTTTTTGCTGTCTTTTGCGCTGTTTGTGCCTGTTTTGTTGCATGGTTTTTCAATCGCCTTGGCATTTTTGAAAAAAATGCGGATTTCCAGAAGAAACTTGGTCGGGGCACCTGGGAAATGATCTGGGGCGAGGGAGGCCGGAAAATCAAAGGTGCGAAATCACCACCGTTGTGGTTGATCTGTCATGATCTTTCCTCCTCTGTTGGTCAACATCCCCCGTTTGGGGTGCTGAATCCATGTGTTTTCTGCAAACGAAAAACATCATCCGTGTGCTCTACGTGTGGGTGTGCCCGAATATCTATGGTCATTGTGAATGCCGGATGCGGTTTTAAACCCAATAAACGCCAGTTTCTCAATTTTTCTAGAAAACCACCCCAACATTTAGGAAACCCATCTGATATTGTGATTGCTTTTCCATGCTTTTCCCTAAATCTCCAAAGCCACATACCTTTGCTGTCCTCCTCATCCTCCAGCGCTATGCAGCACTTCCTAAGCTTGGGGAAGCACCAAGCTGGGACGCACAGTTTGCTTATGGAAAATGGACCATTTACAAATGATTTACCAATCCAGAACGGTGATTTTCCATAGCTATCTTATAAAACGACCAGCCGATTTTTCATAGCTATCTTAAAATGACCAGTGGATTTAGAAATGTTTTTCCATATCTTATACATAGCTATCATACAAATATCATATAAATCCACATATAAATCCACTTCAAAATGTTCTTTTCCTAGAAGGTCAAACGGCTTCGCGTCAGGCGCTTGCCCTTCAGGCATCTTCAGGCCCCCGGCAGCTTCTTCTTGGACTTGCCTCGGAGCAGGGGAGGTTTTCCCATCAAACCTGGAAGCTCAAAGCAATCCTTCCGGTCCTTCCATGAGGAATATCTATAATTATGTATAATTTTAAATATGTGAGGAATATGGACCCCAATTGACAGGTTTGAACTAAGTTTGAACTTGAAAGAGGCCCGACATTGGCGTCGGTTGGATCGCTTGCCGTTTGCCGGTGGGATCCTGATCTTTTGCTTCTTTAGATCCAAGTTGTTGCAATACCATCATGCTTGCATAGCTGTGCTAATCAAAAAAACTGATTGTGAAAAGCAAGTTTTGTTTGATCATCACTGTTGGTCATCTAAATCCACATCTTTACCACTGAATTTCACATATGGCATGTGTGGTGCGAATTTCTCATGTTTATAGGTGACATTCTAATGAGTGAAATTGCAATTTCTTTTAGTTAAATTCTCATGTGTATGGCATAAGTTCTATTCTTTTACGCTGAAGACTGAAGAGATCGTTTTTATCTGCAAAGTTGCGATTCTTCTCTGCGAAACTTGAACTGTCCCGGGTCAAATTGTCATGTTTTTTTTGTGAAATTCCCATTCCCATTTTTCACAGATGAAACTCCAAGTTTTACAGGTGAAACATGGTGAAACTCTGAGAGTTGCCACATGTTTTTCCGTGAAATCCTCATTTTTTCGGCAGCCCAGCAGGTTCCTGGGCTAACCGGGCTCTCCAGCAGCGCCCGCTCGGCGCGGCGCTTGCGGCGCAGCTCCTGCTGTCTTAGCTCCTGGTCGTTGAGTTCCAACTCACCGGGAAAGATGGTTGGTTTGAGCCATGAAATCCATGGTGGTGTGATATGGATTACCCTCTGGTAATTTAACATAGCTATTGAAAATGGCTATTTATAGTCTGGATTTTCCCATTAAAAATGGTGATTTTCCATAGTTTTTTGTATGTTTACCAGAGGGTAACCATTCAGATGGGTGAAAAAAAACGGAAAATGCTGGAGATATCATGGAGATACAGTGGTTTATTCGTCAGGTGTCATGGGGAGTTAACAAGCAAACATCGGGATTTAAGCAACAAACATATAGATTTAACAAGCAAAAATTAGGCGACAAAACGCTGAAAATGGGGATTTCAACCGTGGATTTAACCGTGAAGAATCACCAGCAATTTGACTCAGATTTATTATGATTTATTTGTTTGATTTATGATAGCTAAGTGGAGAAACATCATGTTCGTAGTTCGCTCTTGGCTTTAGACATGTCGCCCAAGCTCATGGGGTTTACCAACCCATGAGTAGCTGGTGCCACTGGGATTTTCCGGGCAGATTAGAACGTAATTGCCAGCAAAAGTGGAGGGTTAACCGTCTCAACCACAAAAATCTGAGATTTACACGGCAAAGACTGGGATTTAACAATGAAAAGGGTGGATTTGTATGTCTATTGCGTTTTGATATTTACAAAGTATGACAAAAGAGACGCTGCCCAATCCACGATTGATTGTTACTTTCTAATCCTCGACCAAAATCTCTTTTCCCAATCGTTGACAAAAATAAAAAAGCATTGATAAAAAAAACCGTCTCCAATCCATGACTAATCTTTATTTTCCAATCTTCGACAAAAATTTCTGTGCCCGCGTCGATAAAAAAGACAAAAATCTAATTCGCCGACCCTTGCTGGCAAGGGAAAAACCGTTAGAGAAAATTGGAGAAAGGTGTAGAGGTTGCGGCAAAATACATTACGAAAAAATGCATGTCGGGCAAAATATAATGGAAAAAAATGGCATCTAGTGCGAAATACATAAGAGAAAGGCGCAGAGGTTTCGGCAAAATACATTACGAAAAAATTGATTGTGGGCAAAAAACAATGAAAGAAAAACGGATTCAGGGCAAAATAGATTGGAGAAAGGCATAGAGGTTGCGGCAAAATACATTACGAAAAAATGCATTCCGGGCAAAATATAGTGGAGAAAAAAACGGCATTTAGTGCGAAATACAATGGAGAAAGGCGCAGAGGTTTCGGCAAAATACATCATGCATTGTGGGCAAAATAAAATGAAAAAAACGGCATCTAGGGCAAAATAGATTGGAGAAAGGTTTAGAGGTTTCGGCAAAATACATTACGAAAAAATGCATTCTGGGCAAAATGCAATTTTTCTCCATTGTATTTTGCCCAGAATGCTTTTGTTTTGTATGGATTTTGCCGAAACTTCTACGCTTTCTCCATTGCATTTTGCCCCAAATGTAATTTTTTTGCCATTGTATTTTGCCCAGAATGCATTTTTTTTGTATGTATTTTGCCGAAACCCCTACTCTTTTCTCCATTGCAGGTTGCCTCAAATGCCTTTTTTTCTTTTGTATTTTTAAAAAAAAAAATCCTGTGTATTTTGCCTAAACTTTTAAGCTTTTCTCCATTGTATCTTACCCCAAATGCAATTTTTCTCCATTGTATTTTGCCCAGAATGCTTTTGTTTTGTATGTATTTTGCATAAACTTTTAAGCTTTTCTCCATTGTATCTTACCCCAAATGCAATTTTTCTCCGTTGTATTTTGCCCAGAATGCTTTTGTTTTGTATGTATTTTGCCGAAACTTCTACGCTTTCTCCATTGCATTTTGCCCCAAATGTAATTTTTGGCCATTGTATTTTGCCCAGAATGCATTTTTTTTGTTGTAGAGTTTCTTTCCCCTTGACAAATTGTATCAACTCCCCACAGAGTCCATTGCTTGAAAGTTCTTTTTTAGGAGCGCTTTTCAAATTGATGTCCAGCACAATATATGATCCGTCCAATACATTGGCTGCCCACGGGTTGCAGTAACTAGCAAAAAATGCATCTGGATTGTCGTGATCGTTTTTATTTTTTAAACGTGGATTGGAATATATATATATATATTGAGGTTTGGACATTGTATTTTAATTCTGGATTGTAGAAAAAATATGATTGTAAAAACCAGTTGTGGATTGAACAGCCCTTGATGACAAAACGTCATTTTAGCCGCTCAAAATATATCAAAATATCTAGAAATTGGTGACGAACAGCAGAAATGGAGGTCGACAAACGAGACAAGCGAAGATCGGGGGGGCTCGCTGGATCTGGAACTCTTGGCTGACAGAGCTTTTGGAAAGGCTCCCAGCAAGAAAAAGAACTGCTTGGTGGTGCAATACCCTCTGGTTATGTCAAAATAGCTATTGAAAATGGCCATTTATAGTGGATTTTCCCATAAAAAATGGTGATTTTCAATAGCTACGTTAAATTACCAGAGGGTAACCATGTTGAAAATTATGAGTTCGTCAATGGGAATGATGACATCCCATATATTAATATATTTTTATGGAAGTCATAAAAGCCATGTTTGAAACCAACCAGAAGAACTATAGATTGATCAGTTTCCCAGGTTCCAACATCCCTTTGAGCCAAGCGATGGGCCAAGCGGTGGCCTCGATCTTGGCGATGGCAGTGATGATTCTCCCATCTATACTTGGTGCAGGCCAGGGGTTTTCTTTGCCATGGGCATCACCGTTTAACCCACATAAGTTGGTATTAGCGACCCCGTTCATCATTTTCATATACCCGCGAACTGTTCGTGGAACTTCACCGCCCTGTCGGACAGCCCTGTGTCTCTGAGGACTCTTTGATTCCTCTGGGTGGATTACTATGATTCACACACCACGAACGAGAATGAATCAGTTACCATCTGGTAATCAAACATGGCAACTTCCAAGTTGTAGACGATTGTCCTATTGAAACCTCCATTCATAGGCCGTTTCCCAGCCATGTTTGATTACCGGAGAGCGCACCATTTGGGGACAATTCCCTCTATTCATCATGATTTACGGGGCTCGGTCGGCCACTGCTCCGGTTTCCATGGATTAAATTAGCTTGAAAGCCAAAGGGAAACAACACACTTGTTTCGAAACGAAAAATGGGTCTCCGGTCAATTTCTGGCCATCCAATTCCAGATGAATTGAAGACAGTTTATTCAACCACTGTCGGAATGGGAGAATTGTTTATGATTTCCGTTTTCTGGCATTCATAATGTCCACTTTATTCATCCAAAGATGATTTAATATATCACCCTGCAAACTAACAGATGTGGAAAACCCAGCATTTATAGATCGGACTTTTCCTAGGGAAACCATCGGTGTTCCACATCCTTTTGTATACCCCATGGGGTCCCCGGGGTATCATTCATCACGGTTTACTCCGCTTCCGAACGCGCGGAAAAACCCTTCAGAGCGACCCCGCTGTTTCCTCCTGCTCCTCCGCTTCTCGTTCCTCCCTCTCCTGTCGCGGATGAAGAAACACTATATACCCCATAACTCAACTTAAAATGACTTTGACTACAGAAAAGTGTCTGGAAATCCGAAGTCAAGTCAACTATCCAGTGAACTTGGTTCTAATTCTAAGTATTGGATTTTGAATGCGTTTGAACGGGGCTTTGGCCCGGGACTTGAGGCTTTTGTGGCCCCCATCTCTTTTTTGTGTGGTCAGGCTCTCTACTTGTAGCTTCCTTGTACCTAGAAAATCTGGAAACAGGGAAAACCCTTTTTCGAGGGGCGCCATGTCATTGGAGAAAATGCGAATATCATCCACAAAATGGAGGACCTCCTTTGGAATTATAGCTCTCCTTTGGTGTCTATAAACGCCATCTGGAGCATTTCCACTTCCCAAAAACTTGGCCTTGAACTACTCAAAAAAAGGTGCTGATTTTATTCAGGGTTATTTAGGGTTGGTTTAGGGTTTATTTAGGGTTGGTTTAGGGTTTATTTAAGGTTTATTTAGTTGGCTTAGGGTTATTTAGTTTAGGGTTGGTTTAGGGTTTATTTAGGGTTGGTTTAGGGTTTATTTAAGGTTTATTTAGTTGGTTTAGGGTTATTTAGTTTAGGGTTGGTTTAGGGTTTATTTAGGGTTGGTTTAGGGTTTATTTAAGGTTTATTTAGTTGGTTTAGGGTTATTTAGTTTAGGGTTGTTTTAGGGTTTATTTAGGGTTGGTTTAGGGTTTCTTTAGGGTTGGTTCAAGGTTTATTTAGGGTTGGTTTTAAGTTTATTTAGGGTTGGTTTCGGGTTTATTTAGGGTTATTTAGGGCTATTTAGTGTTATTTAAGGTTGGTTTAGGGTCTATTTAAAGTCTGTTGAGGGTTGGATTAAGGTACATGTAGGGATACAAGATATGTATACAAAGAAAGAAAGAAGGAAAGAAAGATAGATAGATCGATGGAGGGATGGATGGATCGATAGATAGATAGATAGATAGGTAGATAGATAGTAAGATTAGATTAGATTAGATTAGATTAATTAGATTAGATTAGATTAGATAGGATAGGATAGGGCAGATTAGATTAGATCGATTAGATCGATTAGATCGATTAGATCGATTAGATCGATCGATTAGATAGATTGGATAGATTAAGGTAATATTAGATAATATTAGCTTAGATTAGATTAGGTTAGAATAGATAGATAGATAGATAGATAGGTAAAGCATGGTAAAGCCACAAAAGCCACAAAAGCCAGGCTGGAAAACAAAGCAAAAACAAAAAAACATAGCCCTCCCTCAAAAATCCTTGGATTTCAATCCGTAGTCACTTTCAGTTTCTCTGCAAGGTCAGGTATGGACCAACCAAAAATAGACTGTGCCAAGGTCACCAGTGCAACCCAAGATCCGAGTCGCGAACCAAGAATCGACAACTGAAATGAAACCCTCTGGTTACCCTCTGGTGAACTAACAAAAACCTATGGAAAATCACCATTCTTAATGGGAAAATCCACTATTTCTATGGGCCATTTTCCATTGCTATGTTAGTTCACCAGAGGGTATTTTGATGATTCTGGGTGTTTTACGAAACCCGGCCTCTGGGTTTCATATCACCCCTCTCGACCTGATCGTTTTTCATTACGGCGCCCGTTTAAAAAGTGACCTTCTTTTCACGCTCGCGCCGGGCTTCCATCTCCTCCTGAGCGTATTTCGTTGGAGACTCTCGCATTTCGTTCAGGGATTTCCAAGCCACACTTGATGACCGGAGATTGTATCTCTATGTGTTCTATATAGTCTGTGTGTATGGCCTATGCTCAAATCACAGTCACGTATTCTTGTACCTACTGAGACTTACATGCCCATCTCTCTCTCTCTCTCTAATTACATCTATTCTGTCGTATATTGATGGTAACATGTCTATCTGTTCGTGCTTGTCATTACTATCATTATTCCCATGTCATCTTCAAGATTGTCATTGTGACCCTCTGGTAAGCTGTCCCAAAAAAAACGATGGCAAATCGCCATTTTGTAGCTGGGTAAAAATTACTTTACTTCGTGTGATCCCCACCATGACATTTATACATGTTCTTACTGGCAAATCTTCTGGCATTCTATCTGACATATCTTCTGACATTCTATTGGGCATTCTATCTGGCATATCTTCTGGCATATCTTCTGGCATTCTATCTGGCATTCTATCTGGCATATCTTCTGGCAATCTATCTGACATATCTTCTGGCATTCTATCTGGCATATCTTCTGGCATATATTCTGACATATCTTCTGGCATTCTATCTGACATATCTTCTGGCATATATTCTGACATATCTTCTGGCATTCTATCTGGCATATCTTCTGGAATATCTTCTGGCATATCTTCTGGCATATCTTCTGGCATATTTTCTGGCATTCTACCTGGCAAATCTTCTGGCACTCTATCTGACATTTTATCTTCCTACATGAGGTCCGGCAGGGAACACTTGGCGTGGATACTCGCGGTTGAGGTCCGGCAGGGAACACTGGGCGTGGATGGTCGTGGTTGAGGTCCGGCAGGGAACACTGGGCGTGGATGGTCATGGTTGAGGTCCGGCAGGGCACACTGACGTGGGCGTGGTTGATCCGGCGGGAACACTCGTGGTTGAGGTCCGGCAGGGAACACTGGGCGTGGACGGTCGTGGTTGAGGTCCGGCAGGGAACACTGGGCGTGGATGGTCGTGGTTGAGGTCCGACAGAGAACACTGTGGATCGCGAGTCGCAGTTGAGCAGGAGGACGAGGAGGACAACGAGAGGAGGAGGACAACGAGAGGAGGAGGAGAGGAGAGGAGGAGGAGGAGGAGGAGGAGGAGGACCAGGCAACTGACATAAAATCTAACAACCCTCACCTGGCAGGTGGGGAAAAAAATATTTAACCCTGGCCATGTTCAATAGCTAAATCCCATGAAAATAGGTGTATATAATTGTATATACTAAGCATATTAATATAACCATTAATATAAAACCATGAAATCACCATATAAAAAAGCCTTAAGTTACCAGGTTACCATGGCCATGTTCCCAGTGAGCGGTTTCGCCCGAGAGAAACTCGGCGTTTCACTCGGTGTTTCGACAAGACCCCGCAGGAGCCTTGGACTCCTTGCGCCGTAGGCGTTGAATGGTTTGGCTCAAGGCTGCCTCCATTCGCTGCCAATGTGGCAAAAGTACCAATGGAAACACATTTATCAATGAGTAAAAATGCTGTTTTTTTTCCATTGAATTTGGATTGCCCAAATTTCTTATGGAAAAAAATACCGTGAATTGCATTACCATTTTTACTCATAAACCATGCCCGAAATTAGCATGTTTTATATTTTTTATGAGATTCCAATCATCCCTAAGTGGGTTCATTATTGGGATTCCCACCGACCCGTAAAAGAGATAGAAAAAAACTACTGTTATGATAGGAATTTACGGTTTCTTTCTTTTTGTTGAAGATGCTGAGATGCTATAAGCCAATGGCATCTTCTCCGTCTAAGAACTCTGGAAGCTCAAATTGGGATAGCGGAAAGCAACATGGAAACACACGTGCCTTCTCACCTTGAAACGGAGAAAAAAAAACACGAAGAAGAAGCTTTGGCCATGAAATTTCATTCAGTGAACCAGTTTTCATGGGTATTCCCATTATAATCCCTCTAAATCCCACCCAAGATTTTTTCCTGCGCGATCCAGTCCGTGACTCACCTCCAGTTGTCTGCTGTGTGATTCTGACACCTGGCCATCTTGGAGGCAAGAGGAAACATCAAAAAACTCACCCAAAATGGGAAGATTTGTGGCTTGAAAATTGCAAATACCATCCACTTCAGGATGATTGCAAAGTATCAAAAATGCAATTTTTCTAGGCAAATACATCTCCAGGTGAAAAAAGTAAATACGTTCATGGTGGCTCTGCAGGTCACAAAAAACATGCGCACAAATAATCGCATATATCTGCATGTACGTATGCGCACAAACAGACATGTATATATCTCTCTAAATATATTGTGTGCGCGTGGAATCTATATATATACAATATATAATTATATAATATATATATATGTGTGTGTGTGTGCGTGTGTGTGATATGTTGGGTATGGTTATGGTATAAGCCCTGCGCCTGTGTTCCACCATTCTCCGGAGCAAGCTCCTCGTCTGCCTTAGTCGGTCGCGACGACTCGGCCATCTTTTTGGGAGGCATATCGGAGTCTAAGCAAGCAAATGGATCCAAATGGGCGTTGCTAACATACCAATTGGCTTTCTAAAGCTTATCATTGCCTATGACCAATGAATGTAATCACATCAGGAAAAATACAAGCATCTTATACATACGTACATGCACGCGGCCCGAGGGGGGTTCTGTCTTTGGGGTGGTTAATTATGTATCACCCAAATTTGATAGTGCAATTTGTTATAATTTAACCCCCACTTCTTTGAGAATAAAAACACGAAAAATCAGACATATCACCAGGGCTTTCTGAAGCTTCGTGCTTCACAAAAAACATTGGAACTTTAGGGTGAAAATCCATCAGCAAGTGTCCACGATTCATCTCCTATTCAATTCATCTCCAAAAAAAAGTGGGTCAAACTTCGGTGCCACACAAAAGTTTGAACATCACTGCGTCCCAGTAGCCCAATCCCCCTGTTCGTAACACCAGCAACGAGTATCAATACTAATGACACCTAATTTGGTAAAACCCCGATTTCATACACCATCCCCAAATCCATAAAAACACAATATTTTTTTAAAGGGTGCTATGTTTGCAATTCCCCAATGGTAGGTTTTTTTTTTTGATTGCCATTGTTGCTATTCCCTCTTTCTTCTCACCCCTGAAGGACCAGGTCTGCCAAAAACCAGGCTCGGGATGATTTTTCGTAGCAGTCTCCAGTGTCAGGTCTCTTACCTTCCACCCATACAAAAAGATATGGAAAATCCACCAGTTGATGAAAACTTTAATCAGTTGAGGCTGGCAAAATATGGCAAAATTGCCGGTGGATTTCCATGTCTTTTTGTAGGATCAGTCAGGGGGTAAGTCAAGTTAGCTAAATGGCTAGATTGTTTTTGCGCTCGGGCTTCACTACATATTGTCTGTAAAAAAGGTTTCAGGCACATCAGACACTGATGGGAAGACCAAACCCCTTTTGCACTTGCTATTGCAAGATCAACATGGAACAATGGTGAGTTGTGGAGAAAAAAACCAAAGATTCAGCCAAACCACTCACAAAATGTTTGACTTCAAAA
>CAMXCT020001791.1:614657-659657 GCA_947184155.2 Cladocopium goreaui
GCCTTGCTGAAACGTGTTCAAAAACAAAACTGCAAACTGTAAAAGTTTATGCTGCATGTGCGGGCCTCCAACCACTGACAATGACCTTTTTTCTGTCACTTCTTGGGAGTTTCCTATCAACCTTCACTTCTTACCACTCAACAGTTGGGGGGTGTACCAAATCGATTCCCCACCATGAAGTGTTCCATCGAGACGATGTTAGGGCCATTTCTTTCAGTGCCACCTCCTGGGGAACAGCCGCAAAACGAAGCTGCTGAGCCCGAGCCATTCCGTCGGACAGCAGGGAAATGCAGGGGACCAAGATGGATGGTTCTATAGGGCAGTTTGTCAACCTAAAATAGAACCCTTGAAACTTCAGGAAAATTAGGGCATATAACCCCTAAGTGATGATTGATACAGTTGGTAGTTCTACATATGCGTTTGTTCGTGGCTTGTGGCTGATGGTCTCTGGTGCAAAGCAATGCATGTCCTTTTGGGTGATTTCAGATCATTGCCAATGTTAAGCCAGGTCACTCGATATCATGCAGAATCACGCAGCTAAGCAACATGTGGGTGCTTTTTGAACAAGAATGCCTTGGGCCCTGGGGCCTTGAAGTTATGGGAATGCTTACCGAAAATATTGGAAGCACTTGGAGAAACTTGAGGCATTAAGTCCATCACCTGAATCCTGCTCGTAAGTGGCTGTGAATCATGGAACATGGCTGCTTGAAAATCCCCTCTTTATTGATGTTCCCATTGCCACCATTGCCACCATTGCCCAACGCCATGATTACCATGCAGAGGTTTGTCTGCAAAGTGGTGGTTTCATGCCTGGACCATTGCCATGTTCTGCATCATCACCTGCTGTTTCTGGGCTCCGGCCAAGCCTCTGCAGCCTGACTTTTCACCATCAACAAAATCTCGTGAATCCCTCATCCGTGACCCCCGGATTCGCGCCGGGCCGCATGTCCAAATTTCCGGGGTCTGGATGGGTCGGGTCCCTTTTGAGGGCCCCAGACTTCCATGCACCATCTGTTGGCCAAGAGGCCATGGTGCTTGGCATCTTTGTAGAAGCTGGGGGCTATGAATTTCTCAGCACTGCGGAAGGGGCGCAGAGAGCATACCAAGGTGACCAAGGTGTGGAGATGTTTAAAAAAACATATTAATAGACTTGTTGGTGGTTTCTGTTTCAGGCCTCCTTCAACATATTAGGAATTGCAATTGGGGTCATCATTCCATAAATGGTTGAAAACCAAAGACATTTGAAAGCATCAAGCAGCGTAGAGGGAGAGAGAGAGAGAGAGAAAGAGAGAGAGAGAGAGAGGCGTGTATATATATGTGTGTGTGTGAAAGAGTCATGAGCATGAGCATGGGCCTTGCTTTGACACCTCTCTGGTTGATCGCCCCAAGTGGTGGCTCAAAGAACCAGCGTGGTGGGTGGGATGCGGCACTTTCGTTTGCTGGTGACAAAAGCCATAGAGCGGCCGAACTGACAGGGTCATTTCATCATTCAGATCAGGGATCTGTCCCATTTGGATTGATCAGTGACAGGGTTCACCATCTACTTGATATCATCACTGGTTGGATCCAGTATTTTCCTTTTCTTTGACTGAACAGGGTTCAGGGCCAGCTACCAGTGGGTTTGGACTCCGGTCCATTCACATGTGTTTGTGTGTATATACATAGATATATATATATATATATATACGTATAGACAGATAGATATTGGATCGTGTAGGGTAGGGTAGTAGATAGTATAGGATAGGATCAATTAGGGTAAATGAGACAAGATTAGATTTACATTATAATTGATTAGATCGGATGAAGATAAGATAAAACAAGATAGGACTACATCAGATTAGAATGGATTGAGAAATCAGAGAAGCTGAGAGAAGATTTAGATTCAGATTCGATAAGATCAATATTAGGTAAGATCAGGCAATATTTGATGAAATCAAACAAGCTTAGATAAAAATTAAGACTAAGATTAGATCAAATAATAGAGTAGATTAAGATTTGATAAGAGACTAGATTGAGATTGGGTTTGTAAAATGAGAGATTGGATAAAAAACAACATAAATGGATAGATTATGATAGACTGATATGTTTTTCCGCCTTGTGCATCCGCAGATCCACCAGCTCCGTTTTACCTGCACCTCGACTTATCAAAAATCGTCGTTTTACCAGCAGACATTAGGAAATCGCATGGAAATTGCAATATATAGTGAAGATCATGGGGATGTGTAGGTCTGCTGTATGATAGAATATGATAGATGATACATCACGGGATATGGGATTAACTATCAGAACTTTGTGCCTCAAAGAGTGCCAGTTCCCCTTGAGAAATAGTGTTTTTTGGGTACATGTTTGTACCGCCCCAGATCCTAAGAACATTTATGTGGGATATATGTGGGATATTCTGGCTTTTGGGGATGGGAATCGGAATAACCATGGAAAAAGATCCCACATATATCCCACACATATTCAATTATTCCCATCATATCTTTATCACTACAATATGGGAATAACGGGAATACACTGGGTGGGGATATGTCAAAACCCATGGATTTACCAGGGAACATCACCTTAATAAATGACCAGCGCCCAGGGCACCAAGACCGGCGTCTTGCAACCACATAACGTAACCAAATCAATTTTGAACACTGTTTTTGATATATATATATATATATATATATGTACACACATATATGCATATAATATATATATACACTCTATATATATAATTATACATAATGTATACATATATCATATATAACTAAATGTATACAGTATATACATCATCACACTCCCAGATTTTGGGCGCCCTCCGTCTGGCCATCTTCCTTGTTGGATCATCTAACGTACGACAGCCTCCCTTTTTGGAGCAAGCACCGCGTTCGGTGCCAATTTTGGATGTTTGACCTATAGGCCTTCGGTTCGGTTTACGGTCGGGGCCAATCACAAGGGTTGAACATACATGGTGGGAACCCAGCCAAAGGCGCTGGTCGCTGCACCAGTTCCATAGTAGGGGAGTTGTGTATCCCATTTATGGCCGTTAGGGAGGGTTTATGATGGGGTGTACGTTCCAAATCTCCATGTTTGCCCTCTAGTAAAGTGACATAGCGATGGAAATTCATGGGTTTCCCTTGTTTCTGAGATTGTCTACATTGTGGATGTTCCATGTATCTTTTTGCACGTTTACTGGGGGGTACTACTATGGAAAATCATCATGGTCAATAGGTAACTCATCCATAAATAGACCATTTTCAATAGCTATGTCAATCTTCCACGTCTTGCCAGAAAGTAACATGTTTCTGCGGACTTGTTGCACCATCCATCCGCTTACCATCTTTTCACCGAAATTCATTTTTTTTGACGGCGGCTCAAAAGACGCAACTGTCTCTTTCCATCTCTTACAGAAGAGGGATGAGGTCGCATCATAATTTTGTAAATGGATTATCCCCATGGCCCATGGTATCCCCATGATATCCCATGTTTCAATCTCCACGTTTGTTGGTCGTTGTTTTGTAATCAGGGGTGGGATCCCCCATGTAACCTCCCCTGGATCAGTCGTCCGACCGCACCAAGCGCCACGAATGCAGGGCGTGGAAGAAAGGCGGTTTCAGTGCGCAGTCAGGCCAGGTTGGAAGTAGTCCCCATGAACCCCCTGTCATTCCATTGTACTTGCTGGTTTTTTAAGGATTCCAATCTGGGGTAAATTAGTTCACTAACCTGAAATAAGGCCACCAACTTCTTGCGGTCCCTGCCCACCCCCCGCTGACGCCAAGGGCGAACAGGTTCGAGTCCTAGCTGAAACGTAAATAAAAAGGGGAAACCTGCAGTCAGAAAAAGATCAAGACAACAAGGAAACAACAAATGGAGTCCCGCAAAACACATCCAAGTACACCGCATCTGAAATACAAAATCACATTCATGACTGCCGGTTTCGCTTAATTGCCATTCTGCGACGGTGGTATCGTCGCATCTTTTGTTCCAGGTTATCTCCTGGTATGGCTGTGATGCTTGTGAGAACACACGGTTCTGCTTCAGGCACTGTTGGCCATAACTCAAAATTGCGGCTGCCCTGCAAAACATTGAAATATTCCTTAAGCATGGAGACCGTTTGGCTTTGAAGTGGTAACTGCGGTCTGAATGCTATGCCCTGCTTTGATGCTCGACCTCCTAACTGACGTAAGGAGGTGACTTTCAAGGATTTCATTGTCGGAAGTGCTTTTTCCTGAGTGAGGTAAATCAGGTGAGACAAACAGTCTCTGAAGGAGTTTGTAGCAAGTGTAAAACTATAACTACGATGATCAAGTGTTTCATCTTCTTCCACACAGCGGTAAATCGCTGGTCCAGAAGTTGCAGTGTTAATGGGTATAGTATGTTGTGTAGTCAGCATAAAATTACATGCCAGTTCCAACCATGTGATACCAACTGGAGGTTTTCGACGGTCTGGTTGTCTTGGCTATTTGAGTTGCTCCAACCATTTCATAACCAAGGCACTAAACACAGTCCCCCAGCGTGAAGCATGCACAATTTCCCAACTTTCAGTCGAAAATGTAAACTGCTCAGGATCTGCAATGCTGTATTCGCGAAAAAACTCTTCACGTGTGTCAACCGCCGAATCAATCACTGCTTCCGTCTGAAGTCTTTTGCGCATTTCAGAAAGTTCATATCGCATGTTATAGTGCTCATACAACAAGCGAGTGTTCTGTTGTCGCTCTACTGCCAATCGTTGTAGTTCTGTGGTCAGTGGTTTCGCGGGCGTCTTATGGGTTAAAACAGCTGCGGCATCTGCTGCAGAATTACCAACTTGGAAAAAAGCTTGTGAATCCATTTTACGAATGCTTTTGTGAGCTTTAACTTTGATTACCAATAATTGCTTTCCATGTTGCCAGTGCAGGCAATGAAGTCTCACAAGTAGATCGTAATTCTTCTTTTTATGCAATTTCCAAACATGTTCAGTGGCAAGAATTTTCGCATGCATGTCTACAACATACTGGGAGTCGGTGACGACTGGAATATCGAGTCCTATCTCATGTGCTTCCACTGCTGCCATGAGTTCCGCTCTGGGAACTGTCTGTCTTCCAATCACGTGCGAGGCAATCACAGTGTCAAAACAGTTATGCAAAATCCAGTGAGCATCATTAAGTTTTTCTTCAGGGAAATGATCCAAAGTGCATCGTGTCGCAACAACTGAAAAAGATGCCCATCTGCATTGTTCTTCTGTGGGCAAGGAGCATGCTCCATCAGTGAACCAATATTGGGGCAGATACGGCAGATCTGCTTTGTGAGGCTTCGGAAAATTCTCAAGCACAAAGTGTGAGAATGCTATCTCAGGGTTCAGGTAAACAGCTGGCAACCTAGTGTGCACTTGATCATGTTCTTGCAAAAATTCACATACTGAGGAATATCTCTGTCTTATCATGGCCGTGGCTTGGCATTCCAGCACTCGGTGCTGCACTGAGTCAATTTGATCACAAAAATCGCATGTTTCCGGCTGCATTTCATCAAAATTCGCTTTTTGCTGGTTTAACATGTATCCCATAGTTATATCCAAGCCTACACTAAGCTGCTTCTCTGGGGCAATTTTTTGGAAAACTTTAACTGTGGCATGGCGGTCAATGGGAGGCACATGACGCATGCCTTTCCTAGTGGCAATGTGCATGGCAACATGTTCCATCCATGATATTTCAAGAGCGGAAAAAACATCCTCAAGGTTGCTGGTAAGGAGATGGAAGGTCTGATGTTCTAAGCCATGGAGAGCTCCATCCCTCGTGATTTGCCATCCTACCTTGGCTAAATATGCACCGAGGGCCATGGCTGGGCCACATATATGGTTATACCTGGCAGAATTCTGGGCTGCCATGCGAAAAAATAACTTGCAGGTGGCATGGGGAGCATTCAACAGAAACTGGCGTGCTGCGACAACTGCTTGTTTGATGATCCAGAATTCAGGGTCCACCAACGTTTTATCTAGTACCATACAGGCAAGGTGTGACTGGATGTTGTGGTGGTCCCCCAACAGAGCCTCTGCAATTCGGGACCTCAACTGCTCAAAATACCTTTCTCCCACCATGTATGTATGGCATCCATAAAGAGCTTTGGTGATGCCCGCAGTCATGGCAATATAGGCCTTAGTTTCCAAGGTCAGGTCTGCACGGCGCAAGCGGGTAAGTCTGGTGAGGACTTGCTTATGCCTTTCTTTCTGGGTTCCTCGGAATGGCATAAGTCGGTAGTGCATGATATAGCCAAGGTCTCTAGCATGGAGGACTTGTCTGAGTTGCACCTCCTGGTCCAGACATCTGTCTTTGGCTTCTTTGAGTGCATCCTTGTGGGATTGGGATGTTCCCCATGCCCAGGTTTTGGACCAATCAATAGCAATGGAAAGCGCATGCGAAATCTGAAGAATCTTTTGGATTGCAGGCGTGTGCTGAGTGGGCTGGCTGGTTGCGTAAGCCCAGTTGTCAGCATATGTGTTCAATCGGTCTACCAGCGGCTGCAGGTGGAAAACGACAAGATAATTAATACCCAACATGGCCAGCACTGACCAGGAGTCCCCTTCGGGGACTCCTGTGGTGGCTTGAGGAACTTCAAAGAGTTGGAAATCAAGCATCCAGTGTCGAACCATTTTGGTGATAGACATTGACCACAATTGAACAACAGCTAAAGGGATACCAAGGTGGACCAAGATACTTTTCAAGGGCTGCATTGGCAGGGTGTTGAAACACTTGACAATGTCTAAGGTTAGGCCTCCCCAGTGCAGGTCTGAAAATCCATGGTTTGTGGCTTCTAGGGAAAGCTGCATGTCATATATTAAATCATGTGCTGATCGGCCCGGCAGGAAACCTGAAATTGGCTTTGGCATAATGAGTGCCCAGGTTCGCAGGATCTGTTTTGTGATGACCTTGCTCCACACTCGATATATTAAAGCTAACACCGTGATTGGTCGTGTGGCTGATGCTTTGTCTGCTTTATATGTTTTAGCAACTGGTAATACTGTTGCTTTCATAAGCCAGTCTGGAAATCCAGTGCAAACATATTTTTGGAGTGTAAACATCAAATCGGCTACACAGTTATCTGGGAGCTGCTTGAGCTCATCGGCCGCCCAGCCACAGCATCCTCTGGCAGTAGTGGAGGAGATCTGGCGAATAGCATCCTTCCAATCTGGAAGATGGGTTTGCCTGATGTCAACCTGTGTTGGAGCGGTGATTTGTTGTTTTAAAGCTTCAAATTCCGACCAATGTTCGATGCTGGATTGTTGCTGGATTGTGTCACGGTTCCAAAACTGTGCCCAGTAGCGCGTGAGTTGTTGCGCCACCTCATCCGGTTTGGCTGTTTCTTTTTCTTGGGAGATCCGCACTCTTGGTGGCAGGTGTGTGATCTCATCATGCAGCATAACCTCTAAATAGGTGCCATCCGTTTGGACAATAGTGGATGCAGCTCCATCAATATAAATAGGCTGAGAAAAATCCATGTCCATCTTGGTTTCTAGTTGCATGGACAATAATCCATGTGCAGGTTGAGCTTGAATGATTGCATACTCGGCATGTTCAATTTTGACGACTCCAACGAGTCCAGGAGAAGGTTCTTTGACTTTTTTAAAAGCATCGGATTTTCCAAACCGCTTGCTGTCCAACATTTGCATATACTGAGAATGTTGTCTCGCTTTCTTTTGTTGCTGATAGGTTAAATGGTCCAAGTGAAATCTAAGAATTTGCTCCAATTGGAAAAGGTACTCAAAATCAGGGAGATAATGTGGGACAGGGACTAATTCAGGGGTTTCATGGATCCAGTGGACAAAGCCCTTATAAAACCCAGGCGCATTCAAGATTGCGGACCATTCTTCATGGAGCTGTCGGATGATTCGCGCATCTGGTGGAACATGCTCTGCTTTTTGTATTCTGTGCTTAAGTGATTGGATGCGGCGCATCTGTCTGGTGTATTGTCTCAATTGCATGTTAGGTTGATCAATGTCCGGTGTGTAATGTCCTTGCCATGAAGTCTTGATGGATCTGGGGAGTGGTTGTTTGAGCAATTTGCGAGGTTTACATCTACCTCGGAATTTATTCGGAAGATCGCGATATGGCTGAATGTCAGGGTGTGCAGCATGTGCTGCCGAAATAGCGTTACTCACCGCATTTTCAACTTGCTGGGCCCATTGTTGCAGAGGGTCAGATTCCTGGTTATCCCCATTTATCCTATCCCCTTCCAAACTGTACATGGGCACATAGTGGGCTTGTATCAAGTCTGGATCTGGCTGAAGTGCAATCCAGGGCTTTGGCAATTGCCACTGCAGTCGAGTTGGTTCTTTTGTCGGGAGTGTCATCCGAAAGCACAGTGGGTGATGTCCTGCCACCAAGTTTTGTTGGTCAACCCAAACTGCAGTGATATACGAGGCTAAGATGGGGCTTAAGATGCAAACATCATTCCGGGTAGAAGTACCAAAAGTGGGAGGCATGGCTTCTCCATAAAGTTGGGAATAAATTTCTTCCATGGTTCTATAGCCTGCGCTGCGAAGGGATCTCATTTCATCAAGGGAGTCTGGATGGTGGTTTAAATCACCACAAATCATGGCTGGAAAACTCGTAGTTCTTATGCAGTTATGTGCATGCTGAAGCAGTGTATTGGTCTTTGCTTTGGCAATTGCTACGGAAGCAGGGAGTCCATACAGCGTACATACTTGAAATTCAATGGTAGGCAGTTGTACAAAAGCATGCATGAATCGGCCTGATGTATACCAGTCTGATTCAATGTAATTACGTGAGTGTCGGATTGGTAGCTTTGAATGAATGGATACCCCAATAGCGGCCCCTCTGAGGCTATTTGGATTACCATTATGCAGCTGCGCAGGGGCCGGATGTCCCCATACAGTTTTATATCCACATGTGCGAAATTCGCCGGATGCAATCCCCTGGGCTAAGGGCGTGGCACTGGTCTCAGAAAGCATCAAAACGTCCGCCTTGAGCTCTGCAAGTTCAGTAGCTTTATGAAGTACCGAGGTTGGATTGGTGACAGCAAAACGAATATTTTGTGTCTTGGCTGGCTGCATCCTAGGTCCAGGATTCTTCGCCTCTCCTAGTCTACATGCATGCATGGGATTGATTCGTCTGGTGTGGTGTCTGAAACACATCAGTCTTCGCTGCTGTGATCTGTGGGACTGAGATTGCGGTCTATGGGGCAGCTTCATGCTCCATTGCATAGATGTTCTGGCACGGCTGTCTAAACCCTCGGATGCTGGTGTCTGTCCCTCGGCAATTAATCTATCATACATCCTTAAAGGTTGGTACAAAACCCGTGTCATGATAATTATTGGGAAAATTGGGTCTGCAAAAAATGTATTGGATATCAGGCTTCGCTGAACAGGAAAGATGAATTGGTTGTCACAGCGGCATGGTTTGGAAGTGTTATTCCAGAGTCTCTGCTGCATCAAAGATTGTTCCCTGGCTGCTGGTGACCGTCCCTCGGCGAATAAACTACAAGCATGCCTTAAGAAAACAAATCTTGGCTGCAGTTCGAATGCAAAATCAAATCCAAGCCATGTCCAAAGCATCTGGCAAAATTGGCGGTGAGTTTGGAGGGCAATGTTGTACTTGACCATGGCGAAATCATTCCTGAGAGCTATCATCTTCTTCCATCTCACCATGATTGGTTCGCTTGACCCCCCTGGTTTGGAGAAAAAGGGCCTTCAGTTCATCCATACTTCTGGCCAAGCGGTCATCTTGCTTTTGCAACGCCTGTGCTATGCTGTGGGTCATGCTGGCTTGTTCTCTTTGGAGATGATCCAGGCTGGATTGTGTGTTGCCAATGTGATGTGTGAGTTGTTCAGAGACCTGGGCGATCTTGTGGTCAGTGTTTTGGCCCAGCTGTTTTTGTTGTTCCTGGATCTGCGTGACTGCTGTTTCCAATGCTTGCAGTCTCGTGCTCTGTTGTTGGAAAAGATCGGTGACTGGTCCCGTGGCCGTGCGGGCATTGGTTGCGGACACCTCAGTTGTGGCAGTAGGTAAGGCTTTTGTCAAAGCTGCTGTGCTCCATGGATCCATGTGCGGGTCTCCTTCATAGAAGACATTGTTGGATAGATGGGTTTGGGTCTGCGGGAGTCGCTTGGGTTGGCTTCTGGGGCCTGCAATGATATCACCAGCTTCAGAGGCCGTCTTGTGGCTCAGCTGTTGCACTAGCAGTGGTTGAGAGTTGAAGCTGAGTAATCCCGGTGGGGGATTGTCTGACTGTACAAGCCATGTTTTCGCTCCAACTGACTTGATTGGTCTGAGGTCCCAATCAATTGTTTTGGACCATTGCAGCAAAACTGTTTTGTCTGTGCCAACCGGCAGCGGTTGCAGTTTGAAAGTATATCGCATGTGGCGGTGGTCTGGCATATCCTGATCTGGTTTGAGCTTGGCCCAGGCCGCTCCAAAATTGCCTGCTTCAATGCGGAGTCCACACACCTTGGAACTTCGGATCAGTCCAGCTGCACCATCAATCGTGGCAGATTGGCTCTCAATTTGAGGAATGGGCAAGTTTAGCCATATGACCTTCCATCGGTCATCAATGGCTCCATCATGAGTCTTTGGCGTGAGATAGATGGAGTTGAAGCCTGATCTGCGAAGTAAGGCACTGAGTCTTTGGCAATGCACGAATTCTGCATGGAATTGCACCGATTCTGCTTTGTCTTGAGCTACTGGTTGACCTTTGGCTCTGAAGGTGCGACCCCATGGTTTACCTAAAAGGTCACCATAGCCTTCCAGGGCTAGGAGTGCTTTGGTGGTTTTCACTGGTGATTGCTTGATGCGTTCCCACAATGATTTCTCAAAGTGCTCTTGCCAAAGTGTCACGGCCATGACCTGTACATCGTTGGGGGTAACATGTGCCTCTTCTGTGTTGAGCTTGACATGTTTATCCCCAAGCTGAAGCAGTTGTCCAGTCAGCAGAACCTGTCGGCCAAATTCATCAACTGCCGGCGCATGTGCGCGCATGACTGTGAATTTGTTTGCGCAGGCAAAATCACCAAGGACATAGAGGGCAAGCTCATCTGGAACCTTGGTAGTTGCAGTTGCTAGGATCTGCTCAGCATGTTGGGCTGTGATCATCGCTACACCTGGAACTTGCCAAGAGAATTGCTTGAGGATAACTGCATGAGAGTTGTCCTGGTTGACGAAAAACCCTTCAACTAGATGATACTTCTGGGGGTCAACTTTGTTGGCCAAATGTTGTTTCTGGGATCTGATCTTTTTATATTTGGCTTCAACCAGGTGCAACTGCGGGCCTTCTTTCGGCAATGGTATGCCTGCATTGCTGCACAGTGTTTGGAAGCTCAAGGCACTTTCTTCAGGCGCTTCTTCATGGATCATGTGGTTGAGTCTGGCAAGTCCAAATTTGTCGATGAGTTTGCCAGTGGCTGTGGTTACTTGAGGGAGGTCGAACCCATGCTGCATGAACCGATTGGCAATGGCTGATTGAATCATTTTATGAAATTCCTGCTTTGTTGATGCTGTCTTCCCAGAGATCCCCCCTCCTGAGAGGGGCATTCCAACATGGATGATGAGCAGTCCCTGCTGCTTTCTTCTACAGCATAGATCGTGAATGGCACAGGCTTCTGTACATCTCTTTCCGGACGAATGCAAACTTGGGGTGCCTCTGCGCGGATGCAATTGTCGAATGTGTTCCAAGGCTACCAGGAAAGGTTCGAGTGAGCAATCCTCAGCCAAAAACACTCTGCACAGTCGTTGGCCAAACATTTTGAACAGGCAGTCAATGCCATCTGCTACTTGGCATGCTTGAAAAATCGTTTGAGCAAGCTGCCAGAACAAAGCTTCAAGTAGTACCGAGGCTGGCATGGACGGCATGGGCAAAATGGGTCTGAGAAGGATTCTCCAAGTAGTGTGGTCGATATCCTGTACATTGATCTGGCGACCTACGTGAGCAAGCCACTTCCGGTGATCCTCAGTAAACCAAAAGCTGAAAAAAGCATCTTTGGCAGTCTGGCTTCCTGTGCAATGCATCACGATGATGTCCGTGTTCTCTGGTATGAATGTTTCAAATCGCACTTCTTTGAGTTCCATGAAAAGTTCTTGAACAATTGTGGTGGTGCAAGTGTACAATGGGTGGCCATGATCATGGGAATCATCATACACTTCAGTGTTGGTGGTGAAGAAAGTGGTGGAAGTGATTGGTCCAAAAATGGATTGGGTGGCCTTTGCCAATTGAGGATGTTTCTGTTTGGCCGTTTGCCATGTGGTGGCATGTTCGACTTCATACAGACACAAGTCGGTGCTGGTGCGATGCAAGATGATGCGATTGTTGGTCAATCCCCAGTCCAATTGGTTCTGCTGTCCACTTTCGATCAGGATGTTCTTTGGGACCAAAAACAGCTTTTCTTCTGAGAAAATGTGAGAAATTGGCTGAGACACGTGTTCTTGTTTGCAGGTCATATAAGGCTGAAGTTTGTGGTTCCAAAGTGACAGCAGCGCATCAAGTGTCACGTCTTTATGAACCTGCAGAGTTCCATACTCCCCTGGCACAAGAAACAGTGCAACATTGTAAAAATCCAAGTCTTCCGTGGGCGCGTCAATTTGTGTCGGATGTACGGCAGGTTGCAAACTCAAATGCTCAGCGGTCAGGTCTTGTGTGAGTGTCAAGCTGTACATCTGCGTTGGCAGAAGTCCATCCTCAGGAGAAAAGAAAGTCTGCTTTGGCCACCGATTCTTTGTGGGGTCTGGCCCCCATTGGAGTTCTTTCAGGAAAAAATGCAAGGCCTGTTGCGAGGCCTCAGCCTGACTTCGTGATCCTATGTACCATGCAAAACTATCCTGCATCAATTGAATTTCGCTGGCACGGATGCGCTCTTTCAGCAATCTCTGCATGATTTGGGAACCTTCGGATGTCTGCACATGGGGTTCTAAAATCTTCAACGCGTGGAACAATAGGAAAACCGCATGGGGCATGGCAATGGCATTGCCAATTGTTTCCCATCCAATCTGTCTTGGTTTCAACAAGGTCATAGGAAAAGCATGAACATGTCCCAAGAGAATTTCATGTGGTGCAAAGAAACGAAAGGCGATTCTTTGACGAAGAAAGTGTCCAAGCAGCCCCATGTTTGTGAGTCGATATGGTCTAAGGGTGTGTTGTTGCCCATATAGATGCAGAAAGGCTGGCAACTTCCCATCTAGAGAGGGGATTCGATACTGGAGGATGTCTTTGTATGACCACACTCGCAAGGTACCCGGCATATAGGTTTGGTCAAAATACATGGCAGCATGTTCTACCGAAGGTTCAAACTCATGACATTCCTGGTTGGATAACATGGATATCATGTCAAAACTTCGCACAGTCGATGGGATCTTTGGCCATGGGAAAAACTCTGTCGAGTCACATGGAGATTCTGCATGCATGAACAACCCTAACCATCTAGCTCTGCGACATGGCGTTACATCTGCAAGTTCAAAAATCCCTTGGTGAATTGGTTGGTAGCCTGCCCAATGCATCATTCTCATGGCTGTCGGAAAGTGGCAATGGGCCTCGAATCCTGCAACCTGTTCAATGGCCACCAGGATTGGCTTGTGAATTCTGGTCTGGGCAATGGATTTGGCTAGGAGTAAACCATCATCATTCGCAAAACCATCTTGGTTTCCTGCCCAGCTCCATGATTTGCATGGCGCACTAATGCACCAAATTTCAGCATAAAGGCTTTGAAGCTGCTTTTGCCAATTCAGGTCTTGAATATTGCCATGGATACAAACATTCTCATTGAGTGTTCTGAGGAATGCTTCAGGCATGCTGTCAGGATCCCCAATTAGATTATATCCGTGTGACAAGGCAAACTGAACTGCGTATGGCATGTGTGCTTCAATGGCAATGGTCTTACGTGGAGCGAACTCATGGTGTGCAAGGAGATACTTCATGCCAAAAGACCATCCACCATATCCTCCTGCATATTGTTCCAAGATCCATCTGTCATGCTGCTTGCTCAGGCGGTCAGAGATGTTCCATGGAAAAATCAGTGTGTCTGCATCGCACAAAAGTGTCACCGGGTCCAGCCCCGCTACCTTTGCTTCATGAATATAAAAGTCCCCAACATTGCATGAGATGGCATCTTTGTGAAAATCCATTTGCAGATGGATTGGGTCATTGTAGATCTCCGGCTTCTTGGGTTTGTCTGTATGAAATGACACAAATTCTGGTCCAAAAGTCCATGGTGCAACCATCATCCCTCGAATGCTATCATCTTCAATCTTCAAGTCAGTGATGACCATGTTGATGGATTGAGAAATTGTGAATGGTCTGGATGTCAAATCATACTTCTTCAGGAGATTCAGAACGGGAATAGGCATGGGCACAAGGAATGACATGGCTCTATTTGCAGCAACAGCTACCAGGGCAGCCGTTTGGGGGCTAGAGCCGATACCCCACCTGAAATAAGGCCAAAAAAAAAAGGGGAAGATTTCCCGGGTCCTAATCATTCCAGTGAGGGAGTGCTGGCAGTTCTACGTCGATGTCCAGGGATATTATCATGGATTGTTAATTAACAATGAGCCACCAAAAGACTATATGATATCTTAACCACAATGGAATATCACCTATGGAACTAAACAATGCTAGCACATGCATGTGCCTCCAAAACTATCCAAAACTGCGATTCCTCACAGTGGTTGTTGTCATCCCAAAACAATTGGATGTCCCAATTTGTGGGAGGTCTCCAAATCCTGAACACATTTCAGATGTGTTCAACACAGATCCCGAACGCCCCTTTGAATCCAAAAGCTCTCTGAAGAGCACTGAAGCACCAATCTTCGTCCACGAAAAAAACCATATATCTTGCCATTGGAATCATCTAGGCCTGGCCACCGAGATCACGGTGGCATCGGGATTTTTGTCGGGGATTTTTGTGGTATGTTGGGCCAATGTTCACCCATGTTCACCAAATAAACACCTGCTGTTCGTGGTGATCCAATTCTCAGGGGCCCGACAGAGATTTTTCGCACAGAATGGATGGTTATGTCTGGAACATGTAAATACATGGTATATGCCATGTATTAGATAGTATTCGATATAGTATTAGATATAAACATGTGTACATATATGCAAATATAGTTATTAGATATGTGCCATGTGTATTTTCTTCAGACACGAATGTGTAATTGTGTGTGTGTGTGCATGCATGCATATACATAATTGTGCCCAGATACGCGGGCATATAACCGCGCTATGTATTTATAAATGCATATATATATGTGTGTGTGTATATACATATGTGTGTGTATGTATGTATGTATGTATGTATGTATGTACGTATGTATGCATGTATGCATGTATGCATGTATGCATGTATGCATGTATGCATGTATGCATGTATGCATGTATGCATGTATGGATGCATGTATGCATGTATGCATGTATGCATGTATGCATGTATGCATGTATGCATGTATGCATGTATGCATGTATGCATGCATGTATGTATGGATGGATGCATGCATGCATGCATGTATGTATGTATGTATATGTGTGTGTGTGTGTATGTGTGTGTGTGTATGTGTGTGTGTGTATGTGTGTATGTCTGTATGTCTATATGTCTGTATGTCTGTATGCCTGTATGTCTGTCTGTCTGTATGTCTGTAGGTAGGTAGGTAGGTAGGTAGGTGGGGAGGTAGGTAGGTAGGTATCTGTCTGTCTGCCTGCCTGGCTCGCTGGCTGGCTGTCTGTCTCTGTCTGTCTCTCTCTGTCTCCGTCTGTCTGTGTCTGTCTCTCGCTCTCTCGCTCTCTCGCTCTCTCGCTCTCTCGCTCTCTCGCTCTCTCGCTCTCTCGCTCTCTCGCTCTCTCGCTCTCTCGCCCTCTCGCCCTCTCTCCTCTCCTTCTCTCTCTCTCTCTCTCTCTATCTCTCTCTCTATCTCTCTCTCTATCTATCTATCTATCTATCTATCTCTATCTATCTATCTATCTCTATCTATCTATATCTATATCTATATCTATATCTATATCTATATCTATCTATCTATCTATCTATCTATCTATATCTATCTATATCTATCTATCTATATCTATCTATATCTATCTATATCTATCTATCTATATCTATCTATCTATATCTATCTATCTATATCTATCTATCTATCTATCTATCTATATCTATCTATATCTATCTATCTATATCTATCTATATCTATCTATATCTATCTATCTATATCTATCTATCTATATCTATCTATCTATATCTATCTATCATATCTATCTATCTATATCTATCTATCTATATCTATCTATCTATATCTATCTATCTATATCTATCTATCTATCTATCTATCTATCTATCTCTCTCTCTCTCTATCTCTCTATCTCTCTATCTATCTATCTATCTATCTATCTATCTATCTATCTATCTCTGTATCTCTGTATCTCTGTATTTATCTATGTATGTATTCGGGAATCGCCTCCCAGAATCTCAAACAACTCAGTACCAAACATGTTTTTCCCAAAATAACCAGCGTGTGAAACCCAGATTTGTCCATATGTCATTCGGACAACGCTCGAAATCTTGGCTTACCTCTTGCGAAGTCCCCATGGCTCGTGGGAAAACAATGCATGAACACAAAGACAGTGGATAGCTCTCATCGGATACCACCAAATAGAAACCAAAAGTAAATGGATTGCGAATGATATACCCTCTGGTTATTTAACATAGCCACGGAAAATGGCCATTTATAGTGGATTTTCCCATTGAAAATGGTGATTTTCCATAGCTATGTTAGTTTACCAGAGGGTATCTCTGTTAAATGGATGGCAATTTCAATGTTTTTCTCACCAACATGTGGAATTCCCCAAATTTCTCGGCACCTTCGTGGCCGAAAATGGCGGCGCACGCACCGCGGTCTTCGTGTCCATCCATGCCACTGTCTTCTTTCCCATCCTTGGGGAACCAGGCGAAAATGGATGGTGCCCCCCAGTGATGTCACCGTTGGTTCAAAAAAAACCATGAAAAGTTATATCTACCATAAACTACCATAAACTATAGTTAAGCCACTTAGTGACTAGGCAACTGAACGCGAACTCGACTGGGGGCCACATCCATTACAAAACAACCTGAGTTGGGGCTGAGGTAGTACCCTTTGGTCATTTGCATTTTCATGGATGAAAATGGCCCAGGTAGTTGATGATTTACCTATTCGCAAAAGGTGATTTCCCATACCGAAATCAATTTGGTCATCCCAAAATGCGGGGCCCTGCAGCTGAGATCATTCCAACCCAAATATATACGTGCCCCCAATACCGGTATCACGCGACATTATGAATGATCCTGTATCTGGCTGGGCATAATTGGAAGCCTGGTTGGTCTATACAATCTGCCTGCTTCCAAAACTAGAGGGGAAAAGAACAATGCATTCATGAGATGTCACCACCTGCGCTTTGAGCACAGCTTCCCATTCCATGTCTTCTTCTCGTCCTTGGTAAACGGCATGGTCTAAAGACTGGAACGAATGCAACGATGGTCACCAAAGGTGAAACCCATCTACGACAGGGTCACTGCATCCATTCATTCATCATTCATCTAAGTTTGGACTTGCACATATGATATCCACATATGCATTTATATATCGCATGTGCGCATGCATAGGAAAGAAGAAAAAAAACATGTATAGCAGCCTGATTTTTTTTCCGTATCCAGTAGCCATCAACTCTTTGTCACAGTCCTAACAGCAGCAGCGGTGCAGCCCAGTCGCTGCAATCGGGGAGGCCATCCTTGCATCCATCCAATCTACTTTCTTCTCAGTCCTCAAGTTATGAAATTCGCAGCAGGGACGCCTCAAAAAGAAATGCTGACCCATTTTGTGACTCTCTGGCTTACAAACCTGACAGGCTGGAAATCACCAGGTGAACAAAATCCGCACATCACGCATAAATCGTGACTTGTCCATTGCCAGGTCTGATTGCTGAGGAATCGGAGCCCCTAGCGGAACAATCCGCAGCCTTGATCAGTTGCCTTGATCCGTTGTTCCTTGCAGCTAAGGTATCAGAAAAAGAAATAAATAAACAAAAACTAATAAAACTATATATATATATATGTGATTATATATATATATGCACACATATACCGGTTGGTGGTTGACCTACCCCTCTGAAAAATATGCTCGTCAGTTGGGATTATTATTCCCAATATATGGAAACATAAAAAATGTTCCAAACCACCAAGCAGTATAGATGTCCCCTTACATGAAATAGGGAACTAGCTTAGGGATTGCTGCTGCGAACGTGTGCTACAGTATGTACTGCATATGTGTGAAAAAATATATGTTGGGTATGTACACATGTGTACGTATGGGCTTCTCTATATATATATATAGTTATATAAGTTATATATATATAATACATATTACATTATGTTACTGTATCACCCAGTTGATGATATCAAATAAACATCCCGGTGGTTGTGGCTCAAAATTATGCGGTCCAAACTTAGATGTTTCCAGCGCTGCAGATGTTCTGCCCAGGCTTCCAATTGAGCTTCTTCTCCACCTTCTCCTGACGGGAGACGATTCTTCTCCCGTGATTGGTGGGTGATCCAGTGATCCAGTGCGGTTTCTGTGGCTTCCCAGTAAGGCACGGGCATTGGAAAGTGGCGAACTTGCACAATCAACTTTCTTGCCTGTCCTCAGGACGCTGGTCCGATCCGACATGGGCAACCGGGATCCTAGGCTTTCTGATGACATTCTAACCACGCGGAGGTCGGAAAAGTCCCCCTAGAATGGACCAAGAAATTGTGGTGAGGATTGCCAAAAGTTCGAGGCTACAGCGGCTACAACGGACCACAAAAGAACATGAATCCACCAGTTGCCATTCCGAGGCCGGGCACGTCAAGAGGAAACGGGGGTCACACCTGGCAACCCCAACCCAGATACGGATACAGTACAGGGAGATCAGTGATCTAAGCATTTCTTGTGCGAAGGCGGGTGAAGAACGACACAGGTGTTGAATTGAAAGTGACGCCACGACCTTTGGTTTGGGTGTCACCCGCATGGGTTGGTGGCTGCAACCAAGGTTCCCATACTGCACCTTGGTTCACTTCAATGGTGGCCAAGCCATTCCGAAAGTCAGCTGGTCACTTGGAGTCTTTTCAATGTACCGAAACCCAATCATAAACCACCAATTTGAAGATGTTTTGGATCACCATGGATCAGCTATTTCCGGCAAGTCATTGGGAATGGTTTATGAAATTGGGCTTACCACAAGACAAATCACAGGCTTTCGAAGGTCTTCGTTTGACTCACCTTCGGATCGAAGGACTTGCCGAAGAGGATGGTCTATGGCTATGAGCCGCAGAAGAATCATGGATGCGTTTCCCTTCCCTTTTCACGGGGATTCCGAAGACAATGGGGCCATACTACGGCCCCTTGTGGAAATGGCCAATCTTTGAAACCCTGCACTTTCAACAAATCTAGCTGGTTGGCATAGATATCCCCAGCTGCCATATGGACATACACATCCCCGTCATGAACGAAAGTATCATGTAAGTCTCCATCGAAGACCCGCTGTCCAAGGCACCTTCTTCTCCTGCCAGCCATTTCGACGCTTGTCAAGTAAGTCCTGGGAAAGGTGAGGAATGAGGCAAAGCTACCAATTATTTTAGCAATGGAAAATAGCTGACAAGGAGGCTTTAGGTCGATGAGAAAAACCTATGAATTCCAGAACGGTTAAAATTCCTAGAGGGTACATCCCAACGAGATTGAATGTGGAATTCCAAAAAAGTCAAACAGAAAATTTATCCCAATTTCGGGGCAGACAATCTCGTGATATTGGTAGTCTAGGGCCAGAGCCAATAGGATACAAATGTGTCCTTAAATGGATGTGGGTCAAAATGGAAGACCTAGGGGACCACAGATGTTAGTCTAGTTTAGTATTAACCATCCAATTATTGGGGTACCTAATTTTGACCCATACCCAAATGACATCCATGGTTTTTGCTCCCAGCCATGCTTGCTTCAAGAAATCCTCCCAGCCACTCCTTCAACAAGCACCGGATGCGTGGGGTCTGTGCTTTGTCATCCGCAAAGAGCTCCACCTCAAGTGCTGGCATAGCAATGTCAGCACTCTAACTGAGATGAGAATAGTTCACGAGGCCATGCAAAAAGGACATAATTTGACTATCCATCTGGTAATCATTCATATATATCTATATGTATTAATATAATTCTTTCTCTCTCATGATTTGCTGGAAAATCTCCCTATTTAGAGATGTCTGTTGTCCTATTCCGAAATAAATGACCGGACCGGGGATTTGGCAGCTCGCCATGGATGGGAGGGCAGCCACGCCATCATTGCGAGCTGATTTTTGGGGATTTGGGTTGCAAGAGAACATGTTGTTTAGCAGTTTTAACACTAATATTCATGGTATGTTCATAGAAAAAACAATGAAAATACTGTGGGATGTATATAACTGGAATAGATTTTGGATTTATCCACGCGAAAAATTGGTGGCATACTGGCCCAGTAGGGATCTAATTTGACCTTACGCTGACCTTTCCCGACTTCGCTTTGATCTCTGACCTTGTTTTCCAAGTTATTGATCCTTTCTAAGTCTTCCCACCTCAGTTTGTTTCAGGATGTTTCAGGCGAAGCCGCACCTGCCTCGTTACATTCATGTCATGCCATGCCCATTCCATTCATTCTCTCATCTAATATCATCTATCAATTCTTCACATCTACTTCTGTGCATCAAAATGCCATTCTCTTCGCCTTCCCGAACAATCCTCCGGCCTTTCGAAAGACTTCCTGCCAGCGCCCATAGCCCGACCATTGCTTCTTGTCGAAGGTGGAGCCCAAGGTGGTCAAAAAGGCACACAGGGTCTCCAGTGCCTGGCACCATGGGGGCGGTACAAATATGGAGGTTTCCTAAGTCATGGGGGTTCCCAGCTGGATGGTTTAGAGAAAGTGCTGATTGAAATGGATGATGACTGTTGGTACCCCTGTGAATTGGAAACCTCCATATGATGCCATGTGTGGTAAAATTCTCCTTCTTGACCCAAGGTTTACCCAGGATGTGTGCAAGAGTAGCGTAGAGTCGAGTATATATCTGGTTCGAAGTTCAAACATACCCGGCACATAACTCTCCAGCGGATGGTCGGGATCAGCCCAGTGAGGGCTATGCAAGTGGCCACTGGGCATCCATGAATCCATGGCGGCACTCAGCGCAGCCTTTTTTGGATCGGCAGGGGAACTGTCGCGACGCCCTAACAGTGGAAGAGGGGAGGTCCATTTTGCCTCCAACCTGCTAATGGCTTTCAACTTTCTCTGGGCGCCCAAGCAAAGGGGAACCCTGACCCTCAGTCGCCATCCAAGATCAACTCAGTCATAGCCGAGATGGAAGGGTAGTCAAAAACCAGGGTCACCTTGGACAGCAAGGCCCCAAGAAGGTCCTAAACTGGTCGAATTCTGCGTCAACCATCATAGAGCCACATGGATATGTGTCTGTTCACCCTGCCACCCGACGTTTCACTCCAAAATTGCTGGTAGAATCTGGCAAATAGATCTTCATTCTCCCATTCAAGGCCCCAAGAAGAAAACAAACATGTTTGACCCCATGAAAAATCATGAAAAACTATTCGTTTAGTTGGATTACAGTATGTCCTTAACTATATATCATGTGGTTAGGAAACTCAATTCGTAGTTCTTTGGTTCCCCTTTCTTTCCCTTTCTTATCTTTCTTATATTTTACCCATAGCTCCTCTGACAAAGCTGCCTCCGACCGTCC
This sequence comes from Cladocopium goreaui, assembly GCA_947184155.2. Lineage (NCBI taxonomy): Eukaryota > Dinophyceae > Suessiales > Symbiodiniaceae > Cladocopium > Cladocopium goreaui. Next base: position 636,376 of record CAMXCT020001791.1, read on the forward strand.
ACACTGACAAGCCACAGGAAGATTGATACCTGGAAGTTCCTTCTTCAGCTCGTCCGACAACCTTGGCGGCGCTCTGGCGGCGCTCTGGCGGCACATGCGGCAACCAAGATCCACTAGGTCCTTCCCCCATTGACCAAACAAGCAACACACTTTTACATGGAACATATTCGTGGAAAATATCTGATTCATATTAATTATGCACACATTTATATGATTTTTGATGTGCATATCACATCCTGTTGTTTCTCAAAGGGGTGAATCCCAACTTTGGGGGAAACACACCGTGCCATTTCGGAATTTTGGACACCAAGGCCCTCACCCCACTGCCATAGTGCTGGTCAAGCCGGCTTCCATGAGAGGAGTGTCCGCCTGGCTTTCGCCGAGGGAAAGCAGCTGGTTGGGTATCACCCAACCAGGTAGACACACGTTTCGATGCGCCCATGCTACCATGATCATCTCATTTGGCAAGTGACCCTAGGAGTCTTTGGTTGCAGTGGCTTCACAACCACCCAGCCACCAATTCCTCACCAGTTCCTTCGCTCCCCAGTCCATCAGACCTCGATCTCCTCCTCATCTGCGCCGGTCAAACTCAGTGCGACCTCTAAGATCTTCTTTTTCACCTCGAAAACAGGCCGTCACAACTGGCTGTTTCCACCGAGATCGAACGACCAGTTGCTGGTGAAGTCCCAGTTCCGGATTCCGGGCACATCGGAAGATAGGTCAAAGATAGGTCAAGTTTAGGGCACAACAAATCAGATTATTGGCAAAGTCATCCCCAAAAGAGAAAAAGGGAAATTCGATGAAATTCGTCACATTTGATTTGCAGTTCACTGTGTTCACTGTGTTCACTGTGTTCACTGTGTTCACTGTGTTCACTTTGCTATCATGCTAGATTTCATGGCAGATTTCATGGCAGAAACTCCATGGTGTCCTCCATGGTGTCCTTGCCGAAGGCACCAGGTCAGGATGCAGATTCTTGATGTCCAAGGCAGGTCCTGTGGGTCTCGGCCTGCAGCTGTGCCAACCCAACGCCAGTACTGGAAGTTGCTACTAGCTGCTACTTCTTATGCTACATCCCCCCCAATTCAAAGGTGGCAAGGGTGGAGAGTTCAAGGATGGTCCTTTGGTTCTTGACCCTGACCCATCACCATATTTGAAGCCACCATGTCTGTCGGTTTTATCATGATCACACTAGATTTATCTCCAAAATTATGCTTCGAAAACGCCTATTCTAGTTGGCAAAGCACTTGAAACCACCAACCAAATGGTTGTTCCCAACTCCCCATCTTCAAGGGGGAAAGCTCGGTAAATCGAGAGCCAAAATGATCCCTATTTTCCTCCAACAAAGGTTGCTATGATTCACCGCCAAAGGCTTGGAACAACCCAAGTTTAATGATTTTTATGGGTAAATCACCCCAAATCCCAATTGTTACCACCGGCGCCTGGCCACGCGCCGTTCTGTGCCGTCACCTTCTTCCTCAGCCTCTTGCATCAGCATCTGGGGTGGCAAGCCGCCTCCGCCTGAGAAAATGGGGGGGTCATTGAATTCCTTGAGTTTGCCCTACTGGTTATAATATGTTATAACGGTTTTCAGCTCTATGTCTGGACAAAAAAATAAATTATGCCCTCCGAATAGCCTAGACCTGCCATGAGCTGGGTTGGAAGAACTACTAATTCTAAAACTCAGCAGTTCTCGGGGTGTTGATTTTGGAAATGGCAATCGTTGGTTGAAAGCATCCACAAAAATGGAAGCCGCTGCAGGATGACTCAGTAACTCCGTCAGAGCCTCATACCGTAAATTCAACCAATCAAATCGAGTCAAAAATTCGGCTCCAAATCCCCAGCTATGTTGTAAAATTGATTTACCCATTAAAAATGGTGATTTTCTATAGCTACGTAAGAAATTACTAGAGGGTAAGAACCACCACTGTAGCCCTCCATCCCCACCTGCCGGAGCGGCTCTGATGGGTGCGGGAGCCAAGTGTTGCTTCAGCGCATCCAGGACCGCCTGTGCGGCCTCAAGGCCTGGAAAACCGAAGAAACAGGTGGATTTGGACCAGCATGGACCAGCAAATGGGATCGCGAACAGTAAGATCGGTAAATATGTGGATGGAAGCAGAATGCCCAGGAGTTTATATTACCCTCTGGTTATTTAACATAGCCATGGAAAATGGCCCATTTATAGATGGTTTACCTGGGTTTACCTATTAAAAATGGTGATTTTCCATGGCTATGTTAGTCATAACCAGAGGGTATATAATCATGACCCATCTGCGGATCTGCACACCTCAAACCCCCGGCCTCGTTCATCAGGAGGATCCTAGGCGGTGCTTGTTAAGATGGAGGTGTCTCAAGCGACCGGGACAAGCAAAAGATTCAATGGTTTGAGACAAAAACTGAGCATCTTGAGGCTGCCAGAGGCATGAGATGGAATGAGGTGTTCATGGCCGTGTCACATGTCGATGATGGGAGAAAATGAAATCACTACGGACGGCAAAGGATGTTGATGGTTCCTCCGTCGAAAGCGGTGTCTGGGGTACCTCGGAATCCCTTATCGAAATGGCACCTTGGAGGTATACACCAAAAAAAACATGTTTTTGACAAACCCGGAACTTCTTTATGGTAAAACTCCTGGGTGGTGTAACCCGCATGAATCACATGTTGTTGCTTCGTTTTTCTCAATATCCCTCTGATATTCCCACATGTTATCCCCATACTATATCATATACCCCCATAAAATGGTCGCCCAATCCTTCATTATCACTATGGTAATGCGGTGTAATAAAATAACCAGGGCTTCCATCCTGATCCAAGGAATCCAAGGAATCCAAGGTGCGCTTTTCGTGAAGCATTGCACAGCCTGAGGCCAGGCGGAGCAGGGTTGCTCTCAACAGCTATTAGTTTGGGTTGTAAATGGAGTAAAAATTTAGTAGAGCATAGTAAAGTCATAGAGGATGATAGAGGTAAAATTCTAAAATATCTACCAATTACCCTCCAAAAGTGGCTATTGAGTCACCTATCATTTATGGGTTGGAGTGACCCTGAAGTAAGTGATTCAGGAACTGTTAAGTGATTAGGGATTGGGGCAAACTTGGCCATCCTTGGCTTGAACGGCTCAAGCTTATAGACTCCATGGCTGAAAATGGTGGCGAAATAGCCGAAGAAATCAGGAATCCTTCCAGCCGGATCTTTGTGGATTATAGAATTCTACCTATCAGATGGTTGGGAAATTCACTAGTTCCTTGGCTCCCATGGCTCTCATGGCTACTAACAGGAAGGGAATATGGATTTGAATACAACCAGAGCTCTGAACCGCTCCATTCGCCGCCGGCCTCCAGCGCCGCTTTCTGCGACTCCTTGTGCTTTTCCAGGGCGCGATACGCATCCGCGCACAACATACAGGCAGAGCCCTCGGCCGCCAAATTTTCCACTCAAAGTGTGGAGAAAAGCCGAGGAAAAATATGGAAAAATAATGATCAATCGGAGATTTACTATGATTTCACTGGTGAGAATGGGACATGACTTGGGGGTTGTCCAAGAATGGGGTTTCATAAAGAAAAGGATGATAAAGCAAAGGATTTTGGGGGCCCCCTGTATTTTTGGGCAGGCCTGACTCAACTGCACGACCCAAAACCAAAGGCTGGATGATTTCGCCCACAAACAGAACGGAAGGCTTTCGTGGCCAGCGTGCAATATGGAAACATTTTGCCATGGATGAGCCTCCGGCCCTCAAACAGATCTGTCCATGGAAAAACCCAGGCTGCACCTGATTTCGCATGAAGCCATTGGATTTGAAGAGCTGACTCGCTTCTTCTGCCACTTTCAGGGCTTCAGGGTATTTGCTGCGCAGCATGTGCACCTGAACGGTTCGGCCGATGCCCCAGGCTCCGCCCCCCAGGGCTCCCCCAGGGCTCCCCCAGGGCTCCAGCCTGCGAGAGCGAGCACATGGAGGAGCCCAACACCTCCGTGATACCTGTTTGCTTCTCCTTAGCTCGATCAACTCGAGAGCTTTCAAGAACCCAAGGAACCCAAGGAATTGGTTCATCCATCACCGCTGCCACACGATTCCCTTGTTAATCTTGTTATATCGATGCTTGGATCTGCCGGTACTTGAAAGCTCCATAAGATCATGAAAAAAAAAACTGTCGTGGGTGAAGAATCGGCTTCAGGATTTGTTTGTGGTTTGTACCTTTTCCCCTTCAAAATCCTCGAAAGTTCCCTCCAAAATCGTACCAGAGACATTCTGGAACAGCAAATCCTCCAAAAGCCAACAGAAATAACAGAAATGGCAAAAGAAAAATGGCTTTGTCTGAAACTTGGGCACCCACCAGTTGATCATCCATGTTCATCCATGTTCATCCATGAAAATCACCCTTTTTCCCCAGAGCCCAGAGCCCAGAGCCCCAAAAAACGACGGTCGGACCAGCAGCATTCTCGGTGCACAACTTGATGGCCGTCCGTGCTGACTTCTCAGCTTTGTCCAGGGCATCCCTTCAGCAACTGCTGCTGGTTGCAACATGTTCTGAGCCACTGGTACACTAACATAGCTATTGCATATGGCCAGTATTGGCCAGTTAGAGTTGATTTACCTATGAAAACTGGTGATGTTCCATAGTTATGTTCCATAGTTATGTTAGTTTACCAGAGGATAACCCACTCAAAAACACGGGAGAACCCGTGAATCGTGGACTTGCTAATCAGGCTTGCCAACCCGTTTCTACGTGGGGTGCTTAACGAGTTTTACAGGAAGTTTTCTACAGGTCGGCCTGAAGTGGAGCAAGAGTTCCTCTCAACCAAGACCAATTTCAATGACTACCCTCTGAGAAACATACAAAAAACTATGGAAAATCACCATTTTCAATGGGTAAATCCACTTTTTCTATGGTCATTTTCAATAGCTATGTTAAATTACCAGAGGGTACTTTTGATGACAACTGTCTTACGTGCAACCTCAGAAGTGGAAAACGATTGCGGTATGCTGATGTTTCCAGATGAAAAACTGACCTTCAGCCACGAAAATCATCGAAAACCCACTGGTGGGCGAAGAGAAGTTCACCCCCCAATCCTTGGAGTTTTCCAATCTTTCGTTCCAAAGAGATTCCAGCGAGTTCCCACTTGCCGAATTGACCCGCGCCGCTCGCGCCTGGCGTGTTTCTTCAGGGGCTTATCAGATCCCACTCTGGCGCCCTCGATCACCGCCAGCTGCACCGACTCCTCGCCATGAAGTCGGTCAAAAACATGAGACCAATCGAGCAATGGCAACCCCAAGTCATAGATCGAAAAGTTTTTGGAAAACTGGAAATATCTGGAAATATGAGGGAAATTAGATGAAATTAGTTCCAAATTATACATATACCATCCCGGAAACACGTTTCGGATCGTTTCGGCATCTTTTTGGGGGTTACTCGTGGGCCAGTGGACTCCGTTTCTTGTTGATATCTCGCGTCTCCGGAGAGAAAGGCAACAAGAGGAAGGCTTATACGAAAAAAATGCCTAAACGTGTTTCCAGGATGGTAAACAAATTATACTTAGCTCATGTTGCCAAATTTCCCACTTTTCTATCTATGACTTGGGGTTGCTATAGCCGAAGGCATGGTTCTGCAGCGCCGCTCAAACGCATGGATCTCCCTCTCTCGCTCTGACATTTTCATCCATAAACATCTTGTGGGTTCACAGCCATCTTAACCCCCAAAAAAACAGTGGTAATTTCCACCACACCTGGAAGGGAAACACAGAGAACCCCCTGCCATGACATGCAGGAGGGGGAAAGACTACTAAGAGTGCGATGTGCGTGTATATGTGTATCTGCAATTATCTGCATGCATGTACATTTATAATGGTTTATATACATATTATAAATATAAAATGATTTTTACTTATGTGCACCCTCCGGTAATCATAAACACATAAACAAGGCAACGGACCCAGCTGTAGATGATTTTCCCATTAAACACACCAAAAAAAAAAAAAACTCAATTTCTCTGACACTGAGACTGTGTATTTCCCAGCTGAACAAAAAAACACCAAAGGGTCGATGCGAAACATCGACAGGGTTTCATCGTCCTGAGCCACCAAGAAGAGCATCGACGCTTCCTCCACGGGATTCTCTTCTCCGCGAAGGAGTGCCCGGCTGCGTTCACCCGCCCTGGGACATCTGGGACATCTGGGACATCTGGGACCACAATTTGGAGTCCAAGTGGGTTAAACTTACGACACTATCAGAACAGGCCTTGGGATCAAGCAACACAAGCCGTAAACATGGTAATGGGAAAGCCCACCATAAATGGAAGTTTTACTGGAAAAATCAGCTACAAATGGTGATTTGTCAATTTATCGGATGGTAAGAAGTTCGATTTTCTGCAAACATGTTTGCACAGGTCTGCAAAAGTTTGTCATCAACAGTTCCTATGAATCAGCGACCCATGAGAACAAGATCCAGCATCGGAACCATATCCCAGACGTCCTATCTGAGCCCCTCTAAGTGTCTTGGGATGCCCCTGAGAAATGTGAAAACATTGGATCGTTCTCTATAGATATTATAAATTGGCGATGTCCCAGCCAGCTTAAATTATTGGAAGGTATTTGAGCCAGGTTTGCTGTAAATATGCGCCAAACCATCCCAATGATAGGAATTATGTGGCATTGCTTGTCTGAGCAGTGTCAAAAACCTCGTGGATGTATCCAAAATAATGTTTGGTTTTATGGGGATGCCCATCGTGCATTATGATTATCCCCAAAAAAAATATGTGACAGGTAGCAAAGCCCTTCTATACAATCATCTGCCAGTCATCACTTATCATATATCTGGGTAAATTATAATATTTCACCAACCTGAATTAAGGCCATTTGGGGATTATTTCCCTCACTAACCATCATTCCCAGTGAGGTCGCAGTGAGGTCGTTATAATTTACCCAGATACATATCTCAATTATATCCCCATATCTTTGATACTCGAAATCTCTGGCACATGATGGTTAAATGCCCAGCTTTTTAACTAACCAACAGATGGGTACGCTAGAAGCTGATTCGTTTCAGATACACCCAAAAAAACACTTTTGGAAGGTTGGGTGTATATATATACATACATATACATACATATATATATATATATATACGTATACATACGTATATACAAATACACATACACATACACATACACATACATACATACATTACATTACATTACACTACCTTACCTTACCTTACATTACATTACATTAACATTTACATTACATTACATCAACATTAACATTTAAATTACATTAACATTACATTACATTACATGACATGACATGACATGACATGACATACACACATACGTACGTACATACATACATTACATTACATTACATTACATTACATTACATTACATTACATAACATACATACATACGTATATATATATACGTATCCGTATCCATAATATCTCCCCATGTTGATTACCATGAAATCTCCATCTTTGTCGGTTGAAAGTAGGTCCCACCTGATGGCCGCTTTGTGCTGTTCTTGCTTGGCATAAATCTCCGCCAGCAGCCGCAAGGCTCGGCCCTCCCCGCTTGCTAGGCCCTCCTGGTCACCGAAGACCCAGGGAACCACAGATGGACTGGTGACTTTTTTAGGAGCTAAAGCATCCAATTGTAGAACCCAAATACCCTCTGGTAATTTAACATAGCTATGGAAAATGGCCATTTATAGTGAGTTTTCCCATTAAAAATTGTGATTTTCCATAGTTATGTTAGTTTATCAGAGGGTAAAGCATCCAATTGTAGAACCCAAATAAATCATCCCTATTGTTGATGGTTTACCATGATTATCCCCATTCATGTGAGAAACCCAATGTGATTTTGGGGATAATTTGGGGATGATTTATCAACATCAACCAAATTATTCCCAAAAAAATGTGATAATTATTCCCAATGATAATGTGACTTCACCGGGCCATTTATGAAAAACATCCCGCTCCTCGCTGAGCATCAGCTGCGCCTTCACGGCCTTGTCGCGGGCTTGGTCCAAGTCCTGGAGAGAGTCCATGGGCTGCGCTATTTTTGCCCTACAAAAAATGCGGAAAATTGCGAAAAAATGAGGCAAACCTTGGGAAATGTGTGGGCAATGTGGGAGTTGATCGATTTTTGCGGGTGAAATTTTGGAGCAAATTTAGAAGAACCTAGGACGAGAGAAGGAAATTAGAAAGATTGGAGGAACTGTCACTGGTTTGTGGTTTCAACCTCCAGGAAAATATGCTATTCTGTGGCGATCATCCTCGCACTTCAAGGGCGGTCTTTTTTTCAATGATGTGGGGTCTGGGGGCTGGGGGTGTGTTCACTCGCTGTTTCGGCCTGCGAGCGCGCGAGGGCCTATGGCAGGCTCCGAAACTAAGCAGTTTCCGGTGGCACAATAGTCGTTCAAACCCAGTTGTGAATTTCCAGCTTCGTTTCCAAGGGGTAACTGGGAAAAATGGGATGGGGTAACGAACGATAGACTGGGGATATCAGCAACGCAAAAGAAATGTGGGCGGTGATGCTCAAAATGAATGGCCTCCGGGCTCCTGAAATTGGCTATTGGCCATTGGTTGTAATACATGAGAAGGGGTGGCAATGGGCGTTACCCTTGTTTTTTTTCTTGGTTGAATTTGAAGTGGCTCTAGGCAACGGCCTCTTGCAGCACATGGAGCGAACCAGCGGCCAAGAGCGCTTCAGCTTCTCCCTCGACATCACCTGCAGAAAAACTGTGGATTTAAATGGCCATTTATAGTGGATTTTCCCATTAAAAATTGTGATTTTCCATAGCTATGTTAAATTACCAGAGGGTATCATGGCCCCCAACATTTCAGATACCTTGGGAGGGGAAGCGACTTAGTAGCCGGCCATGATTCACCAACTTCCAGTCCCGGCCTTTCTCCGAGAAGTAGTGCTGCATCTCGTTGCACATGTCCAGGGCATCCTCTGGCTGTTGCTTTTCCAGGTAAGCCTGGCAGTTGGGGCTCAAAATCCGCAGAAAGCCCCGTTTAGTATTAGATCAGTCCATTTCGGGTCTCTTTTTGGTGGTATGTAACATAAGGAGGAAGGGACTAATAATACTCTTCCCAGTGGTTCCAACCAATACTTTTTGTGGGGTCCTCGTTGCTCTGAAAAAGTTCCCGCTATGTCAAAGGGATTTGGTTTGGCAAATTCAGGGAGAAACATCTGCAAACATCAGCACCCACTACTGCAAAGACGTCACAGCTAGAATCCATCTAAATCATGATTTCCCCCTTAAAATCTCTGTTTATCTCTTTTTTATAGGTTACTTTCCCAGCTATAAACATCCATTTAGGCAGGGTTTCCCCAACCTCTGGATGCTTCAATCCAAATTTCAGGCCTGCGCCAAGGTCATCATCAGGTCCGACTTCTGCTTGGTGGAGCCGCTTTTTCGCACCAGGTCCAAGACCTCATAACCTGCTGTGGCATGGCATTCAGCACAGTTCCCAGCCCTTGGATGCCCTTGGCGCCTCTACACCAATTTGCCTCATCTCTACTGCGAGATAACCGCAAACCCGGATCGCTTCCCGCTTCCCTGTTTTGGCTGGTTTTAATGCAGAAAGCAATGTTTTTGCGGTATAAACTCTAGCGGTTGTTTCAGTCAATCCGCTGAAATCCTCATCTCTTCCAATCATTTTCTAGATAAGTCAGATAAGCTACAAAAAAAAAAGCATTCACCAACTTCAAATCTTTAAAAAGCTTTAAAAAAAATCGTTTCGCTGGTGGCCCCAACATGTCATCTTTCCGGCCTAGTTTCAACGCTTCATCGGGCATGTGCAGCTTCAAATGCAAGCCGGCACTCACCGAGGCGACGTTGGCCTCCGCGGCCTTGGTGACTGGATGGTTTTTTTATATATACATATAAAGATTTGTAGATATATATGTTTTTATATATCTATACGTGTGTGTGTGATATATGATATATGATATATGATATATGTGTGCGTCTATTTGTTCATTTATGTAGTTACTTGATCTTGCTTGTTTGCTTGATCTATTTATCTTTTCAACGATATATTGCTTCAGGATAGTTATAACCTATTGGTGCGGTAATTACTTGTACCTACGCGCAACTTCTAATTCCTTCGGAAGTGCATGTGAAGGACCCTTCAGGCTAGGATGCAAGGGTGCTGGGATTCCTGCACGGTTGATGTTCAACAAGGATCAGAGTCACCGAATCATGTCAAAAAACACCAATGAGTTTCTCAGTGCATAGGAAGCCCGACTGTCACTTGTTGGGCTTCCAGTCATTCTGCTCACCATTGTGATTTTGAGTGATTTGGTTTCACTTGCTCCAACGACCAAACGGCTGCAGAAAAAAGAAGCGTATCTGGGATTTGTTCGGGGCCAAACATGTGGCTACCTTACTGAAGAAGATGATGTAAAATTGTCCCATGGCATCGTTTATCAGGGTTCCAAATTTTGAGACAATCCCATTTTTGAGAGGGGTCAAAGACATCATGTGTTTATCTTTCTATTTGGAGAAACCTAGTTCAACCCTGGATGCCGCAGTTCTTTCCCATTGTGCTGTGATACTTCTTCCCCACATTCTCATGATTTATCATTTTCCAACTTCGAATTGCCATCAATCGGGGCATCCCCAATTTCAGACAAAACCAAATCATATATAGTATGCTATGCATATGCATATATGTATGTGCCGAATATATCCTTCCACGATTTATGCCATCATGTGGTTGGGAAACTCACTTCATATCTCGTTGGCTCCCCGTGGCTTGTACGAGGAATATGGATACCACATCCTTAGTTTGCTCCCTCCATTCACCACCGGAGAGTTACCCTTTGGTAAACTAACATAGCTCTGGAGAATCGCCATTAAAAAACAGGTATCGGTTTCCATTATATAAGTTTTATAAAAGTCATCCAACCTCAAACTAGCGGGCTCCATTTTCCATCGCCACAAGTTTACAGGGCATCTCGCCCAGATACTTCATCCCCAATCTTCTTGAAGGCCATCCGCGCCCTCGCAGCAATGTCCAGAGCTTGTTGGAACTCTCCCTTGTCGCAGTGGGCACGCAGTAGCATGTCCATGGCGGCCGCCTGCAGCTTGAGATGCGGCTAACAGCTTGGTGCCAAAAAAGGGCATTGCCGGATTATCGAAACCCTCAAAAAGATAGAAAAGGTAAAAAATCGTCCAGTCTTCGCAAAAGTGTGCGTTTCTATCTTTGTGCGGGGGTGCTATGGAAAATAATTGGAGACGATGGCATTTTGCCCTGCAAGGAGGAACGTTTCCTGAAATTGTTTCCCTCATCCCGTTCTGGAAATGGTCGCACAGGTTCCTTTGGCGTAAGTGTTCATTTGTTCCAATTGAATGTCGATTTACCAACTCCTACTTTTTCCTGGTCTTCAGCGTTTCCTCCTCATATAACAAAGGTTTGGCCCACTAGTGGACCATGTTCGGGAAAAGATTGCAGGAAGACCCAAGGCCCTTGGATGGTGCAAGCTGCGGCTTCTACAGAGAAGCAATATCCTGCAACATTGGTTTTTCAGCATGTCAAACTCCAGAGTCTTCAGAAATCTGATCTGGTTGGTGGTTTTAACCATCTTGAAAAATATGAAAGTCAATGGGAAGGATTATCCCATATATGGAAAATAAAATTCATGTTCCAAACCACCAACCAGTGATGTTTTTTTGGTGGGTTCCAACATGTTCCCCACTTTGGATCCGGGTTATCGGTTCAAGCATCCCTTGGATGCCCCGTTCAGGTGTGGCCTCAGCGGTCTGGTTGTTGGTATCCTGGAACACGCCGCGTCCCCCAAAGGATGGAACATGCCCCTAGTGCCCATTCTGCCCGGAGAATGATGGAGAATGGGACCTCAACGATGGAAGCTCCGTTCCTTTCGGCTTCAAAGCACTAGGATTTCATATGGCAAAAAAAAAGCACTCCACCGGAGGATCAGAGAGGTCGTGTCTGAAACTGCCGAGATGTGGCAGGTAGTTCACCATCTATATGGTTTGACCAATGATCCACCCCATATGGATCAGAATCTAAGGACCAAGCGACCAATTCAGGGCCATATGCAACCGGATGATGTCCCCATTGTCTGATGGTACATTGGTTACATTGCTAAACCAGTTCTACCCAATGATAATCCCTTCCCTGGTTTCGTACCTGGCACTATTCGTGATGGGATCTATGCCAGTTTAATGATTCAGCGATGAAACATCACCGTTGAACATGGAACCCAAAAATGATAACACGGAGTTCGTAGTACGACCATCGTGTTTCAATGTTTTTTGGTTCCACAGTTCCACGTTCATTGTCTCCTCTCTCTCTTAAATGTATCCTCTGGTAAATAGAGTTGATTTCGATGTTTTATCTATCCAAAATGATGTTCCTCTTCGCAAACTCCCAAATGGCGTAGCTCGGAAAAGCCCCTAATGCAATGGGCAAATGGAAAAATCCTGAGGGTAGATTACTGATTAATTAATGATTTTCCCATTGGTGATTAATGATCAGTGATTTTATTGTTTTTAAACTAACTATGAAAAATTGGTGGATTGTTAAAGCCATGTGACTGATTACCAGAGGAAATATCATCTCAGCATCTCCAAAAAGATGCCGCATCTGCTACTAGGATAGGGCACTTCCATGATACTTGCCGAGGACATCTCTGTTTTGGGGTTGCTCTGTATTCCCATATGGTATGGAATTCTCTGAACATAGGGTACCCTAAAAAATTCTGGATTCGAACCTCGTTTTCCCTATGAAAATGGTTATGGAGGTTTCCTAAAATGGTGGTATCCCCAGTCATCATCCATTTTACCCTCTGGTAATTTAACATAGCTATTGAAAATGGTGATTTATAGTGGATTTTCCCATTGAAAATGGTGATTTTCCATAGCTATGTTAGTTTACCAGAGGGCATAGATTGATTTTCCATGAAATAAACCATCCAGCTATTGGGCTAAACCCTCCATTTATGGGTATCCCCAGCTGGGGGATGAGTCCTGAAAGCGCTTCAGGCTCTCATGCACCGCGTTCACGCCGCTTTGGTCGCCGCGCTGCTCGTGTGCCTGGCCCGGTCATCGCCATTTTTGGGCGGCGTTTTTTAAGGCGACTAAACCCTCCAAGAATTGGGGATTCTCATTCTGGTTATGTGGCTTTAGTTGAGGATACCTGGTATTTACTGAGGAATTTCAGTCCTTTTACCCCCATTTTTTGTGGGTTTTTGTGGGTCAAGGTCATGTCACGTCCACGTGAAAATCGAGCCATTTTTTAAAAAGCCTCAGATCCAGGTGAACTCCGGGGTTTTATTGCTTAAATCTCAACTTAAAGGATATACACACATATACACATAATATATATATATATATATATGTGTGTGTGATAAAATTATAAATATGTGTATATATATATGTATATATGTATATATATATGTATATATATATAGCAAGCCCAACATAGATAGAAAAGTGGAACACCTGAAAATACGTGGCAAATATCATCTGTACCATCCTGGGAACAGTTTTCTATCTTTTTGGGGGTTACTGTATATAACTACGATTAAGTCTAGAACCTAGATATTAGCTGAAGTTAACTTTAAAATCTAGCTATCAATGTTTCATTAGCTATTCCCTGTTCACTATAAATATGACCAAAGTTATAACTTATTACCATAACTCTAAAGGCTATATAACTATTACATGAAATATGAACATGATCCGGGAAAAAAAACAAAAACACATTAAAAACACATTATTTAACATCTATTAAGATCCATGAACTCAGTTTGCATTATATATATTAATAACTATATAATATAATAACATGTGTATATATATACACACATATATTATATTATTAACATCAGCATCTGTTGGTTAACAACTTCTCTGCCTGGGACAGCAGCTGCAAGGCTCTCAGCTCCTGCGAGGCGCTCGGCTTGGGCGCCTTGCGTAGGATCTCTAGGGCATCCTGGGGGGCGGCCGGAGTGAACCCTGGAGGAAGACTTGGTGGAAAATTGCTGGAAAATGGCTGGAAAATGGCTGGAAGTTGATTCGTTTGATGGAAAATGGAATGAAAGTTGATGGAAAATGAGGGAAGGGTGGATGGAAAAGTGGTGGAAAACCGATTAAAACTGGACCGGAAATTGATGAAAGTTGATTGAACATGAATAGAAAATTCTTGGGAGATGGAAGATGAATTGGGAACTGACGGTGATTTATTCGCCGTGTTTTTTTTAATGGGATGCGCTGATAGTTCCGGGAAAAAAAAAAACAGTATGGGAAGACCACAGGCAATGCAGGAATCATAACTGGGTAATAACTCTGATGAAGAATCCATGATGCCCATGCTAGTCCTACGGTCCTAGTCTTTTTTTTAGTGGCCGAGGTACGTCAATGATGGTGATCAACTAGTCTTCAATCATCATGTCCGGGTGACGTTACCATGTTTGTTTGTTCCATGATCTGCATGATCTGCCCCGTATCTATCCCCATGGCTCAAGAAAGCCCGCTTGGATCATCCCACGAATCGTGGCTGTGGTGAATAACCCCGGGGATGGTAAGTCCCGGTTATGTAGCTTTTATCCCATTTGTTAATCCCCGGGGATCGTTATACGGAAGTTTCCTAAAATGGGGGTACCACTAAATCATTCATTTTATAGATTGGATTTTCCATGAAATAAACCAACCACCTATTGGGGTACGCCCGTGACTATGCAACCCCCACTTGGGTGAAGATATATATATATAAGTATAAGTGTATATATATAATCAACCACTACTAGCCACTATTAAATATTAACCATTATCCACTATTAAACATAACCAATATATTATTAATCACTGTTAACTATTACTAACCATAATTAACCATGGTTAACCAGAGATCCCATCCCATCCGCCCCAACGGGGCCTCAGCGTAGCTCACCGCCAGCTGAAGCCGCCCGTGGTTCACGAACCACTGCGCGATGCAGCAGAGCTCGAAGCCCTCTGCGTAGGGGTCCTGGATCCCGGTTGGCATGCGGAACACCATGGGAAAAAATGGCTTCTGCTGGTTGAATATACGCTTTTATACATAATATTATATATATAACAGATATATATATATATAATAAATATATATATAACAGATATATATATATATGTGTGTGTGTGGTTTTTCATTTTGTTCAATGTTGTTCATAGAAATCATCATAGTGGATTCATGTGGATTCACTCTCTACTCAAACATGGCAATGGAAAAACCCACCTGAAGGTCCAAATAGAGGTCCAGCGCATCCTCCGCGGCCCGGATGCATTCCATGTGCCTCCGGTTCTCCGATTCTCCCCGTAACCGCAACAACGGGGGGCCCAGTTGGGAAATGGACCATAAGCCTATCGGTATGTAACACTCAGTGAGTTATGATGATATGAAAAATTGCCCACTTAAAGACAAATTTCAGCTTCTCACCGTTGAGAAGATGTGTCAAGATGTTGGGGTGTGGCTGCGAAATGTCGTCAGAAACTCATCACCAGCACTAAATCATCATCATAATCATCATAATCATCATCATCATCATCACCACTTGGCTCCAGAAGTTCTCTTCATCGATTTTTCCTCTCAGAACTGGAGTTGTTTCCTCCAGTAGCAATTTTCGTACATGTACAAATAATCAAAATTATCCAATCAAATGTCTTTTGCTGGCATATTGAAATCATGCTGTTGGGTGTAAAGCCATTGTATCACCATATATCCCCGTCACTGGGGGTTGGGTCATGTTAAGTTCCCATGTTCATCCATTCCTCCAATATCACATAAGAATCACATATTCTTAGTCATATCCCCATATAAATCATATGTACGCTTGATCATGATTGATCATGATTGATCAAATCCACATCATTGCTGGTTAAAATCCACCACATTTAGTGTAGCATCCCATTTTCTTCCACATTCCCATTGTATCCCACCCAAGGTAGGGCAGTCAGTCCTCGTAGTCAGTTGAGTTTCATCCCCAGTATATTCCCATATCCAATTGTATCCGCATGACTGGGGTTTAGTCATGTTAAGTCCCTATTGAATTTTTCACTGGTCAATCACCATGTGTCCCTATGATATCCCATTAAATTGTTGTATTTAACGGTCCAATCACCATGTTTTGCCTGTATATTCCGATTGCATTAATCATCATAGTTCTGCCTTATAGTCATATAATCCATCATATGATATAGTAATATGTTTCATCATGTATCTTATTAAGCATTTATTTTTCACCAACTATGTTCTCCCTCATGTTTCTCTCTAGGCTCTAGATCAAGTCACCATTAAGTCACCATTAAGTCACCATGAAGTCACCATGAAGTCACCATGAAATCCCTATTTCAAATTCTTAAATCTCGCGAAAGCCTGCCATTAAACCCCCATTAAATCCTCCTTATATCCCATCAACAATTCCTCCCATGTTAATTTAGATACATGTCCATCAAAAAACACCCATGAATAAATCTCGATTCCCCACATGTCTTCCTTCCAGATTGTTAGTTAGGTTCTCAATATTCCTCCGCTCAGCTACATTCCCGTTATCCTACTTATATCCCACTAAATCCCATACAATTCCGAATTATCATTATGCCCAAATCCTCAATGCCCCACATGATAGGGATATATGCTGATTATACCGCCACTATTGTACCCAGATAGCCCACATATATATATATACATACGTACCCTCTGGTAATTTAATATAGCTATTGAAAATGGCCATTTATTGTTGATTTACCCATTGAAAATGGTGATTTTCCATAGCTATGTTAAATTACCAGAGGGTAAATCTTATGAAACAATAATGCCCTATGAATTATCAACAGTTCCGACTTGGATTTGCTCTCCCCTATCGGATTGTCCGACGTGAATTGTCGTGTCTGGGATTTCTCCCCCAGTTTTCATCAGCAAAGCCATAGGATTTCCGTACCAAATGAGAGATTCCTATATGGAAATATGGGGATTGATTGGGATATCTTCTGGGTAACGGAATAACCATGGGGAATCTTTCTTCAGCAGCTTATCATTGTTTATAAAATCCCATTATCTCGTATTATCCCTAGATATATCTACCATAAACCATTGTTCACCTAGTGGACTCATGGATTTCCATTCAAACAAAACATCGAAATCCCATAGATTCCCATAGATTCCCATAGGTTCCCATAGGTTCCCATAGGTTCCCATAGATTCCCATATTCCCCAGCTCCATTTTTTTCATCCAAAATCCTCCGCGAAAATCGCCCAACAATCCCAGGCACTGATCCACGATGTCATGCGCCGAGGCCATGGCGTGCAGACACGAGGCCTCGCCGCGCACATCCCGCAGCTCCACGCTCAACCGCTGCGCCTTGGCAGCGAACCTCGGACGTTGGGTGTTCGGCGCTGCGAAAAGCCCGGCCGAAAAGGAGGAAATGGGACAGAAATGATGGGGAAATTCCTTGGGAAAAAACATGAGAATCACTGGAAAAGACATGAAGACCTGGGCGGAATGAGGAAAAACGACGAAAACCGATGTTTGAAAGATGTTGCGAGCAAACCGTGCGTTTGACTTGCAAAAATTGTGATCTGTCGACGTCTGACCAGCTAAAATTGGGATGATAACGATTACAAGCAGCAAAAATATGTCGAGAAAACATCTTGTTGCATATGTTTGCAATCTGATTTTTGTATAGATTCAGCCAAAAAAAAAGTTAGGGTTCTGACCACCAAAAGGCGCAACATATTAGATTCCAACTCTCAGCACCAAACTGGGGACCTTGGATTTTAAGCAGCCAAAATTGCAAAAGTTTGAGGATTTTGATCCCAAAATTGGATAGTCTTCAAGCATCCCACTGCATCATCCTAGCCAGCAAGTCTCGTCTTGTAGAAATCAACTGGCAAAATGTGAAGCTGAAAATGGAGTTTGATACCCAAATATACCTAAACTGTTTGTTGGTATCAAGATTCTTGTTGCTTGCACCCCATGATCTCCCGGCCTTCAGGCACTAATCTAGGAAAAACTATGTTCAACTTTGCGCCAAGAAGCGCCATTGCCTCCACCGAACGCTTCTCTTTCTCCTGATGGGTGACCCCCGTCTAAAGACTCCTCCCGTTATCAAACTCTCCTGGTCAAACACATCCATCATCCAATCCATCGATGATTCCCCACCATGTGGTTTGCACAAAGGGTTTGTCCAAATTCGAATGGTTTAGTAAGACGTATCATGCCTTGGCCCAATGAAATTTCTGAAAGTGCCATTTTTGGGTATGCCGCATATTTCAGGGCGACCCCCCCCAAAAAAAAAAACGTAGTGCTTTTCATGCATCCGATTACATCTGACTGTAGTACATCCTCAAAAAAATGTTTGGACTTCACACCCCTCCTCCTATTTTTGGTGCTTAAGTTCCCAATGTTTATATGAGGGATAAACCTGCCTGCATACATATATACATTACGTTACGTTACGTTACGTTACATTACATTATTGCATTACACTACGCTACACCCCATTACATTGCATACATTACATACATGACATGACATGACACGACATGACAGTTACATTTACATTTACACTTGCATTTGTATTTGTATTTGCATTTGCATGCATACATGTATGTATGTATGTATGTATATATATATATATGTGAGTGTGTAGACCACCATGTTCTTTATCCCCCTACCCTAAAATTTAAAATTGAAACTATTTAAAAAATGCTAGGTTTTATACAGTACCGTTTGTCCCCATGTCTGGTCGTTAAATCCCAATTATACCTCCAAGTATCCCATGATATTCCCATGATATTCCCAATAATTACAGTATATCCTACTACTGTATATCCCATTCAATCCCAAAATATCCTCATCTTCTTCCCATTCTATCCCATTACATCCCATTGCATCCCACAATAAGACTTTGTCTGAGACTGGGATATCTCCAATGGATTGGAACCTCATTTTCCCTATTCAAAATGGCTATTGGTGGGTATTCCCATGTATTCCCTATTTTAAGAAACCACCATATCTTGACATTCCACTTTTTCTCCCCTCCCAAAAACCACGACCGCGCCTGGTTCTTACTCTTGATGCTCACGTGGGACTGCACCAGCAAGGCCGCAGCCTGCCCACGCAGATCCGCCAGCTGAACGAAGAGATCGAAGGCCTCCTGCCCCGCACTTCGTGCCTGGTCAACGTACCCAGGGGGTGCCAGAACTGAAAAAAATGTGCCAGGATTTAGCTATTTGAAATGGTGAATGGGAATATTATTGGGGTACTAATGGGAATATAATAGTTATTTAATAAGCCATATAAACATATATAAACTGGATTTAACCACGAAATCATTTATGGAATTTATGAATGGGAATATTAACGAGATATATTAACGGGAATATGATGGGATATAAAAGCCTCTGGTGTCATCAGGGAAGTTGGGATGTCTCGTGTTCTAGTTGTTTATTCACTGCTATGCAGCTACGCAATGTTTTCAGAGCTGGATGGTGGCGATCATATCATGTCCTGACCGAAAACATCTAACTTTGTCTGTTCAAGGGTGCCAGGGACTCTGACTGTCAGAAAGGTTCATGCACATTTCTCGTTATTTTGCCCCCAAGTTGAATACATCAGGTCCCAGTTCTACTTTCCTCTTGCTGGCCATGTTTGTAAGGCAGTACCGTATCTAAAACACGTATGGGAAAATAAACCCCTTTAGAGGATCAGTTTGATGAATTTCCTCTTGCAATTACTTTCTTCGACTGCTCCCCGCCCTGAAACACTGTTCTGACATAGTTTCTGGCATACCATTTGGAAATAAACATTGCATATTTATTCTGACATTCTATCCGGCAGTATTTCCTGCATATATTTTGGCATTCTATCTGACATTCTAGTTGGCATCTGTTCTGGCATAATTTCATATAATTTCTTGTATTCTATCTGGCATCTATTCTGACAATCTATCTAGCATTATCTAGCATTATCTAGCATCTTTTCAAGCATTCATTCCAGCATTTTTTCTGGCATCTCTTCTGACATTCACTGTGCGTGACATCCGGCGCTGGTGAGGTCCAGCAGTGCCCACTGTGATCCGGAGCTCGCAGTTGAGATCCGAGGCTGCTGGAGGAGAGGAAGAAGGAGGAAGCAACTCTGATAAAATCTAGAGACCCTCACCTAGCAGGTTGGAAAAAATGATCGGAAATCACCACCAAATCCCCTCTCTTGCAGGTTTTCCATTTCCCCATCCAACTTGTTCATAGAAAACAACCTACATAACCACTAGACTTTCTATATTGAAAATGTGGTGAAATTGCACAATTCCCATGTTAAAATGTTGGTGGTTTGAATGTCCCTGAAAAATATGCTCGTCGTTTTGTATAGTCAAACCCATCATCCCCCAAAACATGTCTTTAACCACTTGATCTGCCTCTGTTTAGTGCAAAATCTCCGAAATGTCTAATGTTTTAGATTGTTTTCGTAATATTTGGTTTCAGCACAATATTTCCCCCTGTGACTCCCCCAAACCTTGTGACTGGTATTGGATCTAATCTACATGAAGTCCCCAAGATTGCGGCGTGTTCTGTCATTTTTTTCTCATGTCTTATCATTCTTATCCCCTTGAATCCCTTGGTGAATTCTCCCCCTAGAATTTTCTCAGGTTCATCCCCGGTTTCTGTTGGAAAAAATCCCATATTTTGGTGAACCAATCCCGATAGTTTGGGGAACCTTCCAATTTTCAATCCCAACACAATCTCCATAGGTATTCTCGAACTCCTTCATTTTTGCTGCTGAATTGTGCTGGATTTCCTTATTTGCCGAAGTTTCCCCCTCAATTCTTTCATTGGAGTAGTGTTCAAACCCTGTGTCGTCCTCTCAAAAACTGCTTGGTTGAGAACAGGATTTCCCCAATTATTGATTGCAATATTCCCCAAAATATTGGTTAGTATAAGCCCCTATACCCTCTGGTAATTTAGCATAGCTATGGTATAGATAGCCCATGTTTTTTTCGATGATTCACCGTGATGAAAAATGGACCGTTTTCCAGTCCGCAAAGTGTTAAATTACCAGAGGGTAATCATCAACTAACCATCATGTATCAACTATATCCCCATAGTTTTGATGGTTAGTCAGTTAAAATCCTATAAACCCCCATGGAATCCTGTAAAATCTGTAAATCACCATATCTTGAGTGAAAATCCCCGATGGAATCCTCATGGCGGCGCGGAAATGGGCCTCCTCCCGCTTCTTGCTGCCACGCTGATCTGCATTGACCTCTGCAATGGCCAGAAGCGCCTTGGCCTGGACGCAGACATGGAGCCATGGCCGCTGGAAGATCCCCAGAAAATCGAGCCGCACATGTGGCACTGATGTGGTACGTTGTACCTCCATTTTGGGGGCCTGATCTTCCAATTGACCAGGTGTTATCCCGGATTTTTTTTCTGGGATTTTTATGTGGGATGAAAGTTCGAGGTATAGGATAAATGTGGGATAAATCTTGGATAAATTGGGGAATATCTGGGCGATTCAATGATATCCGTAGTTTCACGGGGATAAACTTGGGAACGTATTGGGATACTTGGGATATGGTAGCCAACGGGCCGCAGGTTTAGGGACATTTGGATGGGTATAACTGGGGCCATCATTGCAGGAAACTCCAGAAATAAAGGCATTCAGATCCACTGGAAGCGCAATCTACTTCGATTCTGCTTTCAACAAAGAAAATCGTGTGTCTGTACAGTGGTCTACGCATACCATCGCATACCTACTGGTGTTACTCATGGGTGGGTGTTGGCAACTTTTAAGACACGCGAGCCAACTTTTTGTGCATATGTTTGCTCCGAGAAGTATGTAGCTGAACTAGAACCACAGGCTACACTGATTGGGGGATTCCAGCACAATTTTTGCATGCTTAAATAACAATAACAACCATTCATCACATAATTATATTGTTAATTGGCTTTATAATGCAGTCCTCCTAGTCATCAAGATCCCCAAACAAAGACCCTGATTTGGTGCTGGATCTGTTCACTTCGGGATCTCTTTTTTTAAGGGTGGCTATAAATTCTACGCATTATTGGGGCGACTGCCGTCACTAAAGTTGCTGGCGGTTCCTTACACATTTACTCAGTAATTGGACCACAGCTTATAGACGGCCGTGGGGGTTCGACCAATTTTTGGGTTTTTGGGGTGTGGGGTGGGGGGGTGGGGTAGGGCAGTAACGTTCTTCTTGCGCGTTCCTGTTACTTTGCGCTGGAAGATCTTCTCTTGCACTTGCACACGCACATCACGCTATGCTAAAAGATCTTGCACACGCAGATCACGCTACGCTCGAAGATCTTCTATTGCACTTGCACACGCAAATCACGCTACGCTCGAAGATTTTCTATTGCACTTGCACACGCAGATCACGCTACGCTAGAAGACCTTCTCTTGCACTTACACACGCATATCACGCTATGCTTAAAGATCTTGCACACGCAGATCACGCTACGCTCGAAGATCTTCTATTACACTTGCACACGCAGATCACGCTACGCTAGAAGATCTTCTCTTGCACTTGCGCACGCACATCATGCCATGCTAAAAGATCTTGCACACGCAGATCACACTACGCTCGAAGACAGGCAAATCACGCTATGCCCGAAGATCTTCTATTGCACTTGCACACGCAGATCACGCTACGCTAGAAGATCTTCTCTTGCACTTGCACACGCATATCACGCTATGCTAAAAGATCTTGCACACGCAAATCACGCTACGCTCGAAGATCTTCTATTGCACTTGCACACGCAGATCACGCTACGCTCGAAGATCTTCTCTTGCACTTGCGCATGCATATCTCGCTATGCTAAAAGATCTTGCACACGCAGATCACGCTACGCTCGAAGATCTTCTATTGCACTTGCACACGCAGATCACGCTACGCTAGAAGATCTTCTGTTGCACTTGCGTTCGCACATCACGCTACGCTCGAAGATCTTCTATTGCACTTGCACACGCAGATCACGCTACGCTCAAAGATCTTCTATTGCACTTGCACACGCAGATCACGCTACGCTAGAAAATCTTCTATTGCACTTGCCCACGCAGATCACGCTACACTAGAAGATCTTCTCTTGCACTTGCGCACGCACATCACGCTATGCTAAAAGATCTTGCACACGCAGATCACGCTACGCTCGAAGATCTTCTATCGCACTTGCACATGCAGATCACACTACGCTAGAAGATCTTCTCTTGCACTTGCACACGCAGATCACGCTACGCTAGAAGATCTTCTCTTGCACTTGCGCACGC